>JBAMJR010000116.1:1520000-1642500 GCA_038501785.1 Myoxocephalus aenaeus
GTCTAATGGTTAACATTTTTTAAAACTCAACATTCTGCTCAGGATATAACTTCACAGCAAATTAAATTTAAATTAAATAATGTCCTACTTCTGCAATTTTCCTCCAACTTTTTCTTTCTTTTGATTATCAAGTTGTTCCTCATGCAGCTTTTCTTTCTGGGCAACACACTATTATAGACTGTATTGTGCTGAAGAAACCGCTTAGGCTCATGGGACTGTATTATGGCGTGTGTGTGTACATTTATGTGATGAAAGTTTAGTGGGTAGTTTTTGTGTTCATGTTGATTCACAACGTGGTTACCGTGGCAGACCTGTGTGCAGATTGATGGCTTGTGGGCGTGTGAGCAGAGCCTCTTCAAATGTTCAGAAACTTAAGAACTCTGTTTCATGAATAAATCGTTCCATTCAGTTTCTCCCACACTAAGTTCTCTCTTCTCATCAATCCCTCTTTTTCCTTCTCATCTTTCTTTTGTAATAGTCTGTGTCTACCCCCAACTTTCTTCTCTGCCTTTGGGGCTCATGGTTTGTTCCTGAGACAAAAAATACCATCCATGGATTTTCACTAATGAACTAGTGTGTGTGTGTGTGTGTGTGTGAGTGTGGTGTGTGTGTGTGTGTGTGTGTGTGTGTGTGTGTGTTGTGTGTGTGTTGAAGTTAGTGTCTCTCTCTCTCTCTCTCTCGCTCTCATCTCAGTGCAGCAATCACTAAGAGGTTAGTTCTATTTGTTGTATTTGTTCTGTGGAGTTTAATAAACAAGTGGGAATAAATAAATGAATTATTAAATCATATGAATTATAAATGTCACAATGTTTCTATAGACAACACACAGTGAATGAATAATGAACTGTTGCTTAGCTCCATAGTTACACAATCATAAAGGCCCCATGTTTGTTGAAAAATAGAAAACAAACAGGCCTGTGGCTCATCTAGGGAGTAAAAAAAAGTATTCACTGACTCTGCGGACAATTTAAGGACAAATTAAGGGCAATGTAAAGGGACTGTAACTTTTTAGGGTAAACTTAAAAGTTAAGGCTTTGTGCAACTTAAAGGAAAAGTTCACCCCAAAATAACCTATAATAATCATAACCTACTCACCCTGGTGTGTCTTGTCAGCTCATGTGTTTGGACTCATTATTTTTCTGGACATGATTAATTGAGGAAATAATATCTCTCTCTCTCTCTCTCTCTCTCTCTCTCTCTCTCTCTCTATGTATATATATATATATATATATATATATATATATATATATATATATATATAAATCATTGTTGCAATACACCCGCCAAACATGAAGTAGATAGATCCAAGGAGCGTTTCTCAAGATATGCAAAGAACACATAGACAACCAGACAGAGAATCCTTACTTTATAGTTAGATTTATTGTTTTGTGTTGTATCTTAATTAATACAAACACAGGCTTTGACATTTACAATAGTTTTGGCTTGCACTGGTTTTAACAGCAGAGCTTCTGTGACATGTAGGTTGTCTTGATAAGCTTCATTAGTGTTTCAGTTGATATCTTTAAATTCATGATGTACATGTTGTTTTGAAGGCTTTTATCCACCAGGAATCTGTCAAATTGCTGTGTGTGTGTGTGTGTGGTGTGTGTGGTGTGTGTGTTGTGTGTGTGTGTGTGTGTGTGTGTCACTTTTGGAGATGGATGAGGGTAATTTCCATTGGCCCAGGCACTACTTTATCACAATAGTGTACAGACACACACACACACACACACACACACAAACTGTATACATAAACACATGTCATGGCACTATTTTATCACTATAAAAACAAGCATTGGGTTTTAAATCAAATGCAGATTGCATTATACCTCTATACATGACACACGCACACAGCACACGCACATGCAGCAGAAATACGTACTCTGGTCTCCATATACACCTTTCACATAGATGCTCACTCTATGTGAACGGTGCGTGGACACTTATGGATGGCTGCCACAAGGTGAAACATAATGCCTACACAAGGGTATAAGGTCAGTGTGAACAGACAACCAGCAGGAGCACACGCTCCAACAGAGGTGAGAGGAATAAAACAAGTTTCAGAAGTTTTTATTTTTTTATTAGTTTTTTCCCCCAGCTAAAAAATTAAATTAAATTTAAAGCAAAAATATTTTATAAAAGTTTTGTATTTGTGGTTAAATTATATTTTTGGGTCCTTTCTTGAGGATAAGTCTTGAGGATAATGTCTGTATGCTAACGACAGCCGTAACACATGGAGTCTCTGTTCTGTGAAGGACACACAGATGGATGTGAGTGTAGAAAAGAAACATTTAAGTATATACAGACACAATGAACTGTAGATGACAGAGTAGCATTACCTGTGTAGGTAATCAGAATAAATGCTGAACTTGTATCTTAAACTCGTTTTAATTATTGATTGATGTTTGAGAACTCAATGTAGCTTATATGTCCAACTTCTGATGGTTACATTTAAGTAACTTGTCTCACTAACCAGTAAAACTACAATTTAAAGGAACCGAGTGTAAGTTTAAGTGGCGTCTAGTGGTTGTGGCAGGTTGCAACTAACTAAATACCCTCAGCCCTCCCTTCCTAAGTGTGTTGGAGAACTACGTAGCCTTCAGGTAATGGATAGGCATATTTAGGATTTTAGTACAACTAGGAGCTACTCTTATCAATACTCTGCTTTTCTACATGACTAAAACGTTTTTAAAACATTAATAGATTTGTTTTAATGAATAAATTCAGAACAGAATTTTAAGATTTATGATTTTGATGTAACTGAATATTGTTTCTAAAGCAGCAACAGTTATGTTTACAACAGAAAAGTCACTACCGTAAATAAAGGTGTGTGTGTGTGTGTGTGTGTGTGTGTGTGTGTGTGTGTGTGTGTGTGTGTGTGTGTGTGTGTGTGTGTGCGCGCGCGCGTAAATAATGGTAAACTACTTGTAACTGCAGTGTGCGGGTCTTTTCACTTTTGGTTGGCACAGAATATATTTCTGTGTTTATGGCATATTTATTCAGCATAAGTATAGTGTAAACAAGAATTTGAATCCAGATTCAAGATGTTTTCAGATAAAATTCAAGGATTGAAAAGACTTACTCAATGAAAGAAGTTGCTGAGTACAGGTAATGCATGAAAGGCCATTTTTCTTTCATTTATTCATTCATAGGTGACGCCAAAAAACGTGTTTGCAGAGAATAAATTAAACCTAAAGAGACCGGTTGTTTGTTGATGTTTTTTGGTTCTAGTTATCCATACATACGCTCAGAAAACTTTAAATCTTTATTTCTCTTAAACACCAGCTGTAATGGGTTATGGTGTCATTATTAGGAGTATGAGTATTGATTTAAACAGTATCTGTGCCATAAAAACACCATTATCATTACAACATGGTCCACTGAAAACATGCAGGAACACACATGTAGCGTATAAATGCACAGGCACAGGTGGGTATAATTGTAATGTATAAGCATTTAGACATGGCCTGAACACACACGCACGCGACGCTGCGCACAGCGCGCACGCAGCGCGCGCACGCGCGCACGCACGCCGCACGCGCGGCGCGCATAGACACAGATAATTGGATGAAGCATTTTACCTATAACCTGACGGTCTTCCTGGAGTGGGAGATAATTGTAGTTTTACAACCTCAGGGATTATGTGTGTGTGCAAGAGAATAAACCCATTGATAGAAGAGAATTACGTGCGTTTAAAAACATTCATCAGGATGGGTGCCTGTAATGATACAGGGGTATCTAGAGAGAAGACTGTCCTGTATATCTTTAAGAAGGAAGGAAAGAAGGAAGACAAATGCATCCATTGCAATAATAGTAAAACGTGTAGTAAAAATGTATCTTGTATCTGGTATCCCAGATATTCGAAAATAAATTATAAATCAGTAATTAAAAAAATATAAAAAAATATATAAAAAAGTTGTACCAAGTAATGGACAGTTGTGTTAGTGTGCCATGTCATGATGAAATGCCAGAAGTTGAAAATTAATTGGAATGAGATCATCAGTTACTCAAGCGCCCCGCGACCTTGAATGATAAGAGGTACTGAAAATGTATGAGTGGGGATCATCAGTTACTTGGCAACCGCCAGAGTGAAGGAGTAAAGGTTTGCCCCCAAAAACGTGTCCAAACTCACTAGTTGTATGCCTTGGGACTGGCTCTGTAAAACACACTGCTGAATCCCAGAACATTGCTGACATCTCCGTCATGAGTGTCTCCTGTATCCACACATATCAATAAAACATTCTACAGTAATACTACTAATAATATTTAACTAATAAACAGTAGATTAAAACCAATACAAAATATCAAGGAATTAAACGGCAAGATAAAAGCACACTTTAATTGTGTGCTTTTATCAAATAATAAATCATTCCAAAGCATATAAGGTAGGACAGTTGAAACTATTACAATAAACCTAAAATCAAGTGGTTGCACAACAGAGCTATGTTTTAAAAATAAAATAATTGTCAGGCGAAAAGGCAAGTCTTAAAAAATGTGTCTTAAGGCGGAAACAGTGTGTGCAGATCAGATACTACCTGGAAGAATGCTCCAGAGCTGAGGTGCAGCAAACACTCGCTCATCCTGAGACCTGAACCTGGACTCTGGAACAGCTAGCAGGCCTAACCCAGCTGATCGGAGTGACCGTTTTGGGCAATAGGGAGTTAAAAGTTCACTGATGTGTTCTGGCGCCTGGCCATGCTAAGCCTTGTAAGTAAGGATTCACATTTAAAATTAGATTCTAAAGGAAATTAGTAACCTGTGCAGGGAGGCTAAAACTGTGGTGATGTGAGAAGAGCGTTTGGTCTTTGTGAGCTGCAGCGTTCTGCACAATCGGTAGTTTTGCTACATCTCGGGCACTGAGGCAGGTAAACAAGGCATTACAATAGTCCAGTTGTGAGGAAATATAAGTATGAATAACTTTATCTGTATTGCTAAAATGTCTCTGATTTTATAGATACTGTATTCCCGGTACCAATTGTTCTGTCCAAAGTAAAAGCACGGATAGCATGCACCAGGTTCAACAGAGGGAAGAGATGGTGCATAAATGAAACATAAATTAGTTTTAGATTTGCAAAGATGAAATGCAGAATATTACATCATCTCTTCTCCTTATTCTTCCCAAAACAACATAAATACAGTATTTTTTTTTCTTCAATTTCTGCTCAGATTTTTAACAAAAGTGGTGACTTTCCATATTTGCTGCCAGATTTGATGTTTAGTGTGGCCATTAAAGTAGTTTTTTAGAAATATGATATACAGATTTTCTTTTTAGCGCAAAAATGTGTGTTCTTTAGAATCTCACTTTTGCATTATGTGTGTTCAAAGCAGGGCTGTCCTCGACCAAAGAAATTCTTATTCGTCAATCACTCATACAATTTTGTCGATTAATCGATTAGTTGTTTAATCAACATTTGTCAAACTGAGTTCCTCCCCAAAGAATCATGCAAAAATCCACTTTAACCTCATCAACCCTAGGGTCCCCTGATCAGGGGACCCTAGGTGTTCTGCAGCTCATATGACCTTGATATGAATACCAGACCCTACTGTCCTTGATCTCTAAAGAATCCGCAACTCCTTGGCTTTAAAAAAAAAAAAGGCACAAAGCCTTAACTTTTAAGTTTACCCTAAAAAAAAATATGATCAAAAGTCAAGAGTCTGATAAAAAAATTACTCTTCGATCGCTCCCCGGGTTTTTTTAATTGTATTTCCGGTGCCTTCCCATCATGCCCCAGAGTAATACTGCACCTCTTTAGAAAGATTAAGACCTAAATCATCCAAATCTGCAATACTAATCGCAATAAACACAAGCAATGACACTTTTTCAAGCCTTTCCAGTCCAAAAATCATGTTTTTCGTTTCAGAAATGAGCAATTTTGACCTAAATCTTGGTCACACCATGAGCTACATGTACTTCAAATGACCGTCTCCTTCCACGTGTGTCATCTGACGCGCTTTCAGATGAGTCTGAGGGACAATGAGACCGCAGGACCTCGAAACACGGAAGACAAATTCAAGAAAAAACAGCCGTTGCTTTCTCACAGCTCGCGACTTCAATACTTTACACACACTGACTCAGTCCCACTCATCCCACTACTACTGGAAGATGTGTACAGTCTCTACGGTACAGACGTGGTACTTTGAGCGAAATCCGCCGTTGTTAGGGGTACTAAATTAGTTAAATAGTGAAACGTTATAATCGCTCAGTCATGTTGAGGAGCTTACGGAATTACGGAATTATAAAAATATAACAATCTTTCTTTTAAATCTAGTCCATCGTTTCTCTTCTCACAAGGGTTTACAGTACTTTAGCCGTTTAAATGTATTAAATCGGACCTGTGGTTGATGATCTAGAAGAGTTTTTTTAAACTCACTTCCTCATTTTCGAAAAATCGGTTAAAAAAAGCTTGGGCGGATCAGCGTTCACATTAGTTTCTTGAAAACAAGACTTTAAGCATGAAAAAGCCTTAAAAAAGGAGTTATCGACTAAAACCAAAGCAACCGATTCGCCGACTAATCGCCTGGGAGGTGGCAGCCCTCGTTCAAATACACACACAATATAGTGCTGTGGGTTGTTTTTGCACATATGGGTCAAATAAATAATTAACTCAAAATCCAGTTAATAAGCAGGTGCTTCATGGGAGCACAATTTAGTGTGTTTGTATTTACGAGTGTTTGTATTTCATAAATCAGCCACAGTCAAATCCAGCACAGCATTCAAATGCAAGTATTTATGCTCAGTATCTTATGGTTGCCTTTATGTCACCCAGGTTAAACATGAAAAGGGGGTTTTAGTTGTGAGATTAAAGTTATGGATGCTGCAAATGCACAGAGAAAAAAACCCTATTCAGAGCTGCTGCCTTCAGAGTGGAAGGAGGAAAAGCTTTTCCCCTGAGAAACACCCTTTGAATCAGACTACGGCAGAGCAGTCAAGCAGTAAAAATGATTTCCTATAAAGAACACTGCTCTATGTTTACCCACCCTTATTCTTCTGGTTTAACCTGCACCCAGACTCTGCTAAACTTTGCTCTTCTTTTCAGGTTTTCCTATTTCATGCTTTAGTCTTTTATCAAACTATATTTCTTTCTTTCTTTTCTTGTTGCTATGCAGAAACTACAGAGTAAGCAAGAGATGAGGGGAAGGAAAGAGAAACTAAATCGACCTCTCGGTTATATCTGCACGTAAGCAGCAGTGATGCTGAATGTGCTGCAGCTGGAGGCCGTACTCTAAACACCACTATCTCTGCATGTGTTTGAGATTGCATGCAAAGCATGCATGTTGTGTTGAAAATCAATGTTGGGTGTAACCTTTACCACTCACTGATCAAAAACCTGCTTCACGTGATATTCAAAATTCAACCTTTACTGGACCATTTACTGTGGGAATGTGTTCACAGACATGATTTAAACATATTTAACACACACACACACACACACACACACACACACACACACACACACACACACACACACACACAGTGTCTCTACCAGCTGTTAATATACAGTGTAGCACAGCCAGAAACAAACATCCCAGTGTGTGCGGGTCTTTCTGTGAGTGAACGATATACAGTATGTTCAGAGAGAGAGAGAGAGAGAGAGAGAGAGAGAGAGAGAGAGAGAGAGAGAGAGAGAGAGAGAGAGAGAGAACATATGGGTGTAGCAGCTCATGAGCTGAAAATGTGCCAACTTGACAAAAACACATGTGGATTTTCTTTTCATATTTCTCTCAGATGATTGGGTATCAGCATAGAAATGAGTCATTAGAGAGCAAGAAGCAATCTTGCGTTCGATTACTTACACACACACACACACTCACACACACATACACACACACACCCCCACACACCCCCCAGGGCTAATGTTGGGAAAGTGTGCGTGCACCACATAGTATTTGGTTGTGATTGTTCTTTCTCTCTCTCTCTCTCTCTCACATATATATTCACAAACACACTTGTGTTTTGGTATGAATAGACACAAACACTGTGTGTGTGTGTGTGTGTGTGTGTGTGTGTGTGTGTGAGTGAGAGAGAGAGAGGTTTGTATTTGAGGTGTATTTACGTCTCTGACCACACCAGTGAAACACACTGTTCTGAATGTGTTGTCTGTCATTTGCACAGATTCATGTCAAATCAAAGAATTTAAAAACATGAAGCATTGTCGCAACAGTCTTAGATTATTTTTGATATCTGTGTTCTCGTCACTGATTGGTTGCCCATCATGGTAAAGTCTTGGTGTAATTCCTGAAAGATTTCTGTCTAAAACCTCTTGGCTTCGGGGCAGCACTTTTCAAAGCGGTTGCTTGTAGTTGTCATTCCTTCTGTGGTCTTCCACTCAATATTCTGCTCGATGTTTTCCCAGGATGCACCTCTCTAATTCAGCCCGCCATCTCTCGTTCACGCTCAGCAACTTCACTCACAAGTTTACTAAGGAGTTTAAACACATTTCTGCTCCACTCTCCTTCCCTCCCTCTCCTGTATCGAGCCTTTCCTCACTCATTGCTTTGTCTTTTGCCGTGTTTTCCCATCTTATCCCTTCTTTATCTCTCCTATCTTTTCCTTCCCTTTCATCCCCTGTTCATGTCTTGTCTCTCACACTCTCCCTCTTATCCCCTCCTGAGATGGTTTGGATGTTTTACGCTTGTTTAAACAGAGACAGACAGAGGTGTGTGGCGAGCGTAAAAAAATATATGGGAGGGAGTAAAAAAATAAGAGTCCCTTCCCTCTGCTCTGCTCTCCTCCTTTTCTCAGTTCTTAAATTGGCATTCATGGGTTTTGGAATGACATTTTCATGTCACATTTGCTTCATTTTCAGGTAATTTAATTTGAAAAGCAATAACTTCATTCACACATATCCAAGTCCCAGGGTGGGAAGGTTGAAATGAGTCTGAAAGCAGAAATATGAAGAGTGTGTTCACGCAGAAGATTTTTTTATTTTATTTTTATTTTTATTGTTTAAAATTAGAAAAACAAAATATATATAATTTTTTGGGGAATTCTGTGTCTTTATTAGTGAGTTATCAGTGAAGAGGTGACAGGAAATGAGGGGAGAGAGGGATAGTGACAGCAACTAGATTAGCAAAGCCTGGCCATTAAATATTGAAGCTGCCAATTCTGTGACAACAGAAATGCACAAATTGGAGGACATTAAAAATAAATACCTTGACTTAATCTTGAATGAGTGCATGCAGCTAGTAGCTATACGAGTGTACGCCGGTGCTCTGGGATGATGATAAACTGCACTGTCACAACTGTGGCACAAGCTCAGACCTGTGGCTATGAAATAATGTGGATTTTTACTGTCGCAGTTGCCTGCAGTGTCACACATCCAACAGCCTTTCAGCAAACGCATGGTGCACTCTGTGGCAGCAGGTGCACACAGGACAGCTAGCTGACTGCTCTTGAGGGGTCATCTCATCAGGACATAACCTCTGTCATTTACAGGCGAGCCAGTTTGCAGCACTGACACATAGTGAGGAAACAATGGTGGTAAAAATGAAGGCCTCTATGGACCTTTGTACAAATCAGTTAGAATACCCTTTGCACTTGGCAAAAAAATGACCTATCCAGCAAATATGGAACAACACTAGCATTTTATTTGGAGTCATGTTTCTGGCCAGTTGATAATTGTAATTCCAATATTCGCTTTTAGCTGAAATGGGAACATGTGCACATTTTGTAATTATAGCCCAATTAGAGTGACAGTAATGTAAACAAAATTACTTCAGAGAGAGAGAAAGATTTTAGTAATAATGATTAAAGTGTGTGTGTGTGTGTGTGTGTGTGTGTGTGTGTGTGTGTGTGTGTGTGTGTGTGCGTGTGCGTTTAGCCTTGGTTTTTTTTCCTTATATTTCCTCAGTATTTCTGTCTGTTTGTCTACTTGTCTATCGAGAGATGAAAGAACCTTGGTTCGGTCATAAATACTTTATCAAAGCATTAATAGTGCACCCACGCCACACGCAGATGCAGCCTTTGATTGTGCCTGATGGCCTTTGTAGTGTTTTCCAGAATGACAGCAATTGAACCAATTCCAGCAACATTAAAGACATAAACCATCCAGTTGTAAGTTTTTTGAACTGACATGACAGGACAAAGCAAACCAATCCAAACCTCCATCCATCCACTTAGAGATGTGCCCCCCGTATATGTTTCCAAAATGTCACTGAAATCATTTTGATCTGCCCCTCCCTCACTGAATACTTAGTAGGTTAGTTTACCTGTCTCTAAGGTGAATTCATAAAAGGATTGTGCTGCTTTTATGGCCACTAAACCTGCACAAATGAGACGAAAAGAGACCATTTTCATAGCACCCACAAAGGGTGCAAGGGTCTCGGTGGTCCTGTGCTATATGCACATATTTCAAATGTGTACATTTTGTGCAAAATTTGATCTTTTCTATGCAAATAGATCTCATTGCAAAAAACAAGCACATACAAGGGCGTTTATGCTGTTTGTTGCATTATTCTCCAAAACGCCAGTAGACCAGGAGTGTAAATATTTGTGTCAGTCACATCTGAAAAGCTCTGATAATGCACAGTGTTCACGCATAGTTACAATTCAGAGGTACATGATTAAGCACCGTGACCACTTTGCGCATGTTTGCGCGCGCACCTTGCACCGGCTTCAATAAGTCTATTTTACTGTTTCATAATTAACCAAAAATATTTTTCTCAATCATAGGCTGGCTGGCCTTTTCTATGCACATTTACTGAAAGTGAAAGTGTCCAAACTCTGGCCAAGTCAGCTTAGGTGATATGTCAAACTTGAATATTTTGTGTTTTGAGATTTGCTATTGGGGGTTTGATGTTGAACCATTACAGAGTAGACATTATCCATTTACCTAAAAACTACAAGTTAAATATTTATATTTTTGGTAGACTTGAAGTATTGAGTGTCGTACTTATGTGTCTGTGTATCTTTTATCTATTATTTTTTTTGTGTATTACCCCAAACCTTACAATAGTGTTTTCAGAACTGACAGTATGACTTCCAAAATGTATCATGACAGTTAAAAAAGTGACATTTTTATTTTTTTATTCCTCCCCAGTAGATGACATTTTGGAGAGTGTTTTTGATCTTTTTTGTATTTCCACATCACAGGCTGTTCACCACACCCATCACTCATTCGCCTGTCTTTGCTGCTGTTCCTCTATCTCACATTCATCATTTCTACACATTTCATCCAAATCTAATCAGCAGAAATATTGTGTGTGACAGGCAGAAAAATAAATGAGCAAACAAATGAATGGCTGTGTCGACAATGGTGCAGAAAACTGACATTTTCTGCACCATTTTGAAGAAAAGCCTTCGAGACAAAATGCACGCTCTGATATCTTTTGTACAGATGCAGTAATTGTTTAATTCTCCACAGTGGCAATGGCAGTACCTGAATCATATCAGGCCTGTAATCCCCATTAAGAGGCTGCTGTTTAGAATATCTGCTTTATTATTTGCTGGAGCTCATTCACTCGAGATGGATAGAAAGTAGCCCTCCAGACACAGTAACTCTAGCTTTCTCTCAAACTGGTCCCTCCTCACTGGCACTTCACCACCTCATCTAAACCCACGCTCACAGCCGTGGAGGGCTCTCTTTCTTAATTGGGATCGGTTATAAATAAACAGGTCAACTGTGGGGGACTCTTAACATCTCTCATCAAAGTAAAAAAACAGCTGTTACCATGGTTACTGATGGATGACATGTTTGGTGTCGCCCATATAATGTGTTATATTATGTGCTCCTCAAATGCATATAACACCCTGAATCCAGTGAGCTTATCCTAGGAAAAAAAGATAAATACAATAGAGAAAAAAGTGGAGAATAAGAAAAAATCTTTTGAAAAAGTTTAACCTCACCTCACCTTCTGTAGGTGTATCTAACGTAGGGCTGCAGCCATTGAATATGTTCACTATCAAATAATCTGCCATAAATGTTCTCCCTCTATAGCATACAATAGTGGAAAATATTATTATAATTTCCCAGATCTAAAGGTGACATATTGAAATTACAGTCCAAAAGATATTCAGCTTACTATGATAAAAGACCAGAAAAACCTGAACTTTTTCATATTTGAGAATCTGGAACCAGATATGTTTTGCTAAAAAAAATACTTAAGCAATCAATAAAATTGATTTTTGCTCATGTTTAGTTTATTTAACAAAGGCACGTCACAACGGTTGAGCCAGATTTAGCAATATAATTATTAGGAAGATATTTGTATAAAAGCGGTTCCACATTTTCTGTTGAAGAACTTGGTGGTCCAACATTTTCAGTCTCAAAAATTCTCTAGTAAATGGAGTTAGATTGACCCCATGTTTGTCACAGTTTAGCTTAATATGACATCAGTTGTCAACAAACAGTAGAGCGGTTGATGAGATTAAAGACCGGTTTAATGTGTCGACAATTTCTAGGTACATTTTTCAATGTGGTGACACCAGCTGCAACTGATCACGTGTTTTAAGTGTGCTGATGTGATCTGTCCTGCGTCTGTAGAATCTGTTTATTTAATTTGACTTTCATCCAGACAGGAAGAGGCATAGAAAGAAAACAACTGTTTGTTTACATTTCCTCTACATTTTATCACCCTGTCCCTCTTCTCAAAACAATCCTTTCTGTTCTCCCTGCACGGCTGTGCCTTCATCCCCACTGTCACTAACCAATGCTGCCTTTTCCCAATGAGGTGAAAACTGTATAGAGATAGGTGTATGATGTGAGTAAAATTATTAACAAATGACCAAAAAAACCATACTTAAGCTTCAGTCACAGTTTTCTTTCTCTAACCAACTTGTGCAATGTCTCATAAGACTTTGTTCATCTGGTCTGTTCATTATTGCCAACATCAGCTCAAAATCCTTTAGATAACTAAACTTTCTGTTCTCCAACACAACAAACCCTTCTCGCAACTTTCACTTGCGTTTCCACCGTTGTCTTCCGGCAACAAGTCACATGACACAATAACAAACAGAAAGCCAAAGTTGTATTTCTCAATAGGGTCCTTTCAATAAAGTTGTTGGGCACTTATAATAACAATCTGAGCCTCTCACTGGACCAACTTCAAAAATTGTTGTCCCCATTAGTCAAGACACATAAACATGGGAAAATAGGGTCTTGGCTGAAAAATTCTGAAGTTACACTTTAAGTGCTTTTGTCGTAATAGATTGTAATTTATAAATAACATATTGCCACGTTATATGATGTGTCTTTCTTTCTCCCCCACGGTAATGTATGATTTATGGCCGAGATGATGGATGATTGTGAAAACAACTGAATAACTAGGAAGTGTGTGGGATATGAAGAAAGAACGATTTCTGTGTGTGTGTGTGTGTGTGTGTGTGTGTAATTCAGTATTTTTCTATGTAATCATGTTTCCTCCTGTCGGCTTTATAATAAATAAGTTGAGTAAAAAGCCTCATTTCCCACGACTTTTATGGTGTTTAATACAACTGCATATTTAAATATATCTTGCTGAGTTCTGATCCTGGTGTGAGTTTCAGCAGGATAGGAAACATCTGTCTGTGGCTCACTTTAAATATCACGCTCCCTCTCTGCATAAATCTCTGTCTGCCTCTTTATCTGGCAGTCTGAATACTAATGTTACTCGAGTAAAATTTATTAATTTACTTTCTTCGACCCCTTGCAGACATGCACACCACGACCACCAGCACACTCAAGCACACTTGTTTACCAGCACTAGCTCAGTAATTGACACATCAAAGACCTTTTTTACATTATTTCTTTTTTTATTATCTTTCACTTCTTTGTTCACTTAGTTTATGTTTTAGTGTTTATTGCTTTTCCCTTTCATCATTTCTCTCTGTCTCTAACTTTAAAAACAACTTCTTCAAGCATTTTGTTATTCAAACCTTCTCTGCGCCGACTCGTTAGTTGAAAGAAACAAACCCTCTCTCGCCCTCATTTGAAATCTCTCCTTTGTCTCCTGAAAGCTGGGAGTCTTTCATTAATTTGTTCCTGAAATGTGTCCTTTAAATCATGCAGACCACCAAGGTGCATTCTGGGAGGTTTATACACATAAGTTAAAGCATATTCAGTATTTAGATTTATGATCAGGTCAAATTGAGTCTAGGTTTGAGTTGAGGCTTGTAGTTTTAGGAGGAAAGATCGTTGACTCACTGTTGATTTGATTTGTTGGTTAGGATTGTGTTTAAAACAGGGTGTAGATACATATATTTCAATACTTAATTTGTTCCAAAATAAAATGCTCATAATAGTATATGAACTTAATTCGATAACCTTACAATGTGACATTGAGAAGTCTCGCTGTGTTTTTTATTTATTATTGGGATCATTGTTGTGCACCATTTGTACCATTTGATCAGTTTCAACTATTGAAAAGGACGTTTATTTTCTAATATTTCATCATCATTCTACACATAAAAAGACAAGTTTGAAGATGTGATATCTGTATATATCATTCACTCATTTGCTCACTCATTCATTCTTACATACATGCATACATACATACATACATACATACATACATACACACACACACATATACATACATCCACATATACATACATACAGTGTTGCCGTTTGTAGAAGGCCTCTTGAAAAAGCCATCTTCAAGATAATCTCGCATTGAGTTTAAATTATGTTCATACCTGTAACTAGTTTATCTAAACAGTCACTAGCTTTACAGTCTACAGTTGTTGTTTTTTTATCTGATACAATGCTTTCTTTTTTCTCTCCTGTCTTTCATCTCTCAAACATTGATCAAGTTGAAGGTGGTGAATTACTTTCATATCAGCTCTATTTCACTTTCACTAGGTGAAAGTGTTTCCTTCTCTTCAGTGTAGTTTTCAAGGAATACTGTCTTTACACATTTACACTCCAATTGTTTCACTTTCTTATTTTCGCAGGCCCTGAAGGAAACACACATATTCCACTTGTTCTCTGTTTAAAACCACCTGACACATTACAGCTTTCTGTTTACCCGGTTGATGAAACATATTACAGGCGTGTATTTTATTTAAACATATTTTATTTTCCTCTCAAAGAAATAATTCCCTTGCCTCTAACACACCAGATGATAATTTTACACATTCAAATCCCTTGCATCTCAAAGCAGAAACTTTGTATGTCACGTTTCAGTTGCAGTGCCAGTGGGGTTTTGCAGGTGCCAAAGATATGACAAATTTTTCAGAGCATACGATGAAAGTTGTTGTTGGTTCCCTGAGGCAATTTAACAAATCATCTCTCTCTCGTCTCCACTTTCATTTTATCCTCTTCCTTTCCTTTAGATGACATGTAATTGTTTCACCATCAGTGACGGAGAGCTGCAAGAGATTGGAGTTGGGCTGTATCCTAGGTAACACACACACACACACACACACACACACACACACACACACAAAGGGCAAAGTGTGAAGTATACCACTAAAAAGCATCATTAATATTAATCTAGCTCATAACCATTGTTAGATAGTGCCTCTCTCTCTCTAAATTTATATGTAGCTCTTGAGTTACCTGCCAGATCGCCGCGCCCCAGCCAACCCCGCCCATCCTTTACTTCCAAAGCCCTTCCCATCCCCCTCCCTATTTTCATGACAGTTCTTTGAAGTACAAGGAAGAAGGGAGGAAGGGAAGTAATGTTTTTGTTGCGAGGCCGAAAACTTGAAAATGAATACTGATGGAATATTATAAAGCTGTTTGAGGAAGACAAGGGGATGCAGAGAGAAGTGAGAACGCATGGAGAAACACGAGGTTTGACTCCAACTGATATGTTGTGATTCTAGTCTGGCATGTGGGAGTGAAACACACACACACACATACACAAATACAGAAACAGAGCTAGGCAGTATGCACTGTGATCCCGTGTATTGAGTCTTGGGTGAATAGGGTGGGATTTGGCCTGTCGTTGCACATGTTGTTAGAGTTAGAGAGAGAGACACACACACACACACACACACACACACACACACACACACACACACACACACACACACACACACACACACACACACACACACACTCCAGGTATCTCAGCCGGGTTATCTGGCCGGTGTTGAAATGTCAGATGGTCACAGTAGCTTTGCCAAAGCACAGCCAAACCCTGTGTGGCTGTGTCAGTGTGTTTCTGCGATTTGTTCCATAACTCATCCATAAATGATGGGCCCGTTCGCAGGGTAGTCCCCTGCCTATTCATATTTAGGGTTGCCTAGCAACAACTGGCTTTGCTGAAGAGAGGGGGATTGCTCTGTTGAGGTGACACCTCTGTTCACCTCTGTTCATTTTTCTCTATCTACTGTATGTCAAAAACTTTTTCTCTCCCCTCTTTTCTCTTCATAGCTCGTCTTTCTCTCTGTCTGTCTCCCTCGCCACTAATCAGCCTATTGAAAATATATAAAATCCCATCCTCTGAGGTCTTTATCTGGAGCAAATTGATTCACAAGAGGGTTGACAACAGTTGCACTCCATATCAACTCAGAGGAACTCAAATCCATGTCTAGCCACAGCCAAATCCTCACAGAGCTGCACTGAAATGACAACAGGAAGAAGAGATGAGCTGACGATATCTTACTCTAAAGCAGGGGTCACCAACCTTTATGAAGCCGAGAGCTACTTCAAGGGTACAAAATAATACGAAGGGCTACTTGTTTGATACAAACTTCCTGAACAACAAAGTTGCACAGATCACTATCTATTTAACCCCTATCTAACTATCTAACTCTATCTAACCCTTCAGAAATGGTCGGAGTTAGGGCTGGGCGGTATGGCCAAAAATTAATATCACAGTATTTTGTAAGATTGTGGCGTATTTTTTTTCTTCAGTAAACGCATTCATTCATTGATGCTGAAAAGGACCTCAGGCCAACTGAACAGCTGTTTTTACGTTGGTACATAGAGGGTGTTAGGAAGCTAATCCTGGAGGGACTTAGGACCCAGGGGAATGTAGGTGAAAAAAAACAGGAAAGGTCTGTCTCTTCCTGCGACGGAGTTTCTTCTTGGTGTGATAGTGGGCGAGCTGTACCCAGCATGCTCGGTGGTGTAATTTTATAAATGTACAATTATTAGTGTTACAAATTGTTAATAAGTCACAAACTGTTGTGTCTTGGTGTCTTACCCTGTTAAAATGTGTTAGTTGTGGGTTATTAATTGTTGTTATAAAGTTTTAAACGCGACTAAAGTTAGAACCATGATACAAGTTAGAACCATGACACGTAAGTAGCTCCGATCGCAGCGCGCACGCCAGTGATTTTTTTTTTTTTTTAATTCTTTTTCTTGTGAAAGCTCATAAGCGTGTTCTATTTTTAGAACATGCTTCGCGGGCGACTAGCGTGGTCTCTGCGGGCGACCAGGTGCCCGCGGGCACCGTGTTGGCGACCCCTGCTCTAAAGCCAGTAATCTACGTCTGTCTGTGTGTTCTTTGCATTATCTTGAGAACTGCTCATCCAATCTACTTCACACTTGATAGTGGTTTTTCTGTGGACCAAGGGAGTGCCATGTGGAATTTGGTGCAATTATGCCATGTAACACGTTAATTTTTAATAAACCGCGAGAAGCCACGGCTTGGATGCCACTAATAATGTTACCACCAGCAAAATGCCTCCGTCATTTAAAATCCATGTTTTAGAACCCTGGTGGTTATTTTATAGCAAGCGACTAATACACCTATTTGGAAATTACATTGAGTGTATTGATGGTTGTTTGTCTTTATTTTTCACCCTCTTTCTATCTTGTTGAATATTGATTTTGACACTGGAAGAAGAACTACGCTTACTTGAAACTTTTTTCAGAAGTAAAACTATTAAAACAGCATGGTGAACATCCTGCATTAAAATGTGTACTTCCGTTGAAGACTGAAAGAGAGATGCAAGAAACCGTAACAAAGAGAAGAGCGTATTTAACCCTTATTTGTATTTAATATAATCAATGATTGGTCCTCTACTGTCGCTGTTATATTTGGCTCTCTATCCTGCTGCACTCAGCAACAGTTTGTGTGAGATGATATTGTTAATGTGAGATGTGGTTTAGTTAATTAATCTAATTAGTATGCTAATGAGCTGCTCTCCATCAGATAAAAGCATCGTTTGGAGGGCTTGATTTCTAGTTGGTATTCAACCCGCAACTTCTCTACTGTAGAACAAAGCCAGGGGGTTACTGTTTTACAAAGGCTCCACGCACATGCGCGCACACACCCACACACACACACACACACACACACACACACACACACACACACACACACACACACTCTTTATCTCTTCCATCCATTGTTTTCTTCTATGAATATGATAAACAAGAGCAGCAGTGATGGAGGGTCTCATAAAAACAGACAAACCTCTTCAGTATTTTTTCCCGGCCATGTGTGCAGTGACAGTTAATGTTTTTTTTATGGGTCAGGGAGGTTTTGAAATACTTAATACAAAAATAAAAAAGAATCATCAACATTCACAACACTTACAGTCTCAGCATGGGAAAGATGCACATCAAGCACAGACTTTACAATCAGGTCAAATCACCACGATTCAATATAGTTACATCCATTTATTTATTTTATTCATGAAGTGAAGAGCACATACAAGACCATTATATGACAATTACTCACCCATTTATTAGTTGCACCTAGCTAAAGCTAATGCAGTCTAATGCAACAGTCCTACTTTCATGGAGGTTATAATGCTCAGGGGTTGTTGGAGGCCGTGGTTTTGGTGCTGTTGAACTAAGAAGTGTTTCTAATATTTAGTCTACCTAATACATGGGAACTACATGTGTTTTTACAGAACTAGTCAAAGACCTAATTCATTGAATATCGTATAATTAATGTGCATTACTTTTTAGTCTGACAAAATCAGATTTTGTTAAATCCAGCCTCTCTCCCATTAAATCTCCTTGTGTACCTCCTGCCCTAACAATGTTAATATGTAATTATTATTAGTGAAACATACTTAAACCCATTCTTCTAAAAACCTTTTAACATTTAAATAAATTAATGTTGACATATAAGGGGGGAAGAAATACTCCAATTCCACAATGCACAGACAAACACAAAGACAGAACAGAACAAAACAAAACAAGGCACAAAAAAAATAACATAGGCATTTCAGATAGAGATATCAATGGCATGTTCTTTTTTTTGTTAGGCATTACTGACTGTTCCTCGCCAGAGAACCAAAAAATAACAGTAGAGGGTGACAGATATGCATATGCACAGATAGATACATATTATACCCCACAATTAGGATGCTCCCACATTCCTTAAATGTGACCAGTGAGAGAAGAAATAAAAGAAAGGACCAAAAGAAGAGAAAAAGGGGAAACGATAGACTACAGGGTTGCAACCAAATCTTCCCCCTCCAGAAACTCCATAAATGAGCCCCAAATGTTTGCAAAGGTGTTATATTTCTCTTTAACTACATAAGTAAGTTTCTCAAAGGCAAGGCACCACATTCATCACTTTAATGTTGGAGCTGGTAATGGTAGAACTAATGTTAATTACTTTCAATACTGTTGGGTAGTTTCATCTATAATAATACATCATAATTCACAATTAAGACATGAAGACATGTCAATGTAAATTGAAAAAGTATCAAAATACAGCTTGTTTATAAAAAACAAGTCCTAGTGGTGGATTCCCTCGGACCCCTCTACCAAAACCACGGAGCCCCCCATATAACAAATCTGAATTGAACCCCTGCTTACACGTGTTTTTTCTAAAATGTTGTTTCATTATGATTTTAATAAAAAAAACAGGAAGATATTACTGGTAAGCATCAGGGAAAAGCTCTTCATGTTCTCAAACAATAATATGTGGCATCAGCATTATGATGCCGACACTGTCAGTTAGTGTGCGTGTGGATGTGTAGGAGGATTGGCTGTATCTATTTAGAAAATTAGGAAATGAGTCTTTGTTGTGACAGAAGTGGAGTACCCATCGTTTCCAGATGTATTTGTGTATATGTATCTGAGGCCGACAGAAAGAAATGAAGAGTGACATTTGTTATGACAGAAGCAGCGTACTCATTTTGTCAAACTGTGCAGGGAATTATCTGTTTTTGTGTGTCCACGTGTGTGTAACTTTCTGTCTGAGCTTCATTTGAGCAACTCACTTCTGTGCAGGATTATGCTTATTATGATATTTAACCCCCTAACAGAAAGGCATATGGTATCCTGCAGCTGTCACACTAAACGGGCTGATAGATGGATGGTGATCTTGAGGGAGATGTGTCATTCAGCATGTGTTTTTTCTCTCATGAATATGTTGGAATAAATTAACCCCCTTAACAGTTGGACATGTGGCTGTTGGTGGCTCAGCAGGAGGAGGCTGTATGTCTTTTATCAACCTTTACCATGTTCTCTCTGTCTTTTTGTTTGCCAGGAAGGGTTTGAATGTTAAGCATTTAATCACGGATACAATTCTCTCTCTTTTTCCTCCCATTCTCTCTTTCCCTCATGCCCCTCATCATCTTGTTTGCTCTCTCCCAGTTTATCTCTGCTAAACCACGACTGTAGGCCAAACTGTGTGATGGTGTTTGTGGGAACAAAACTGCAGCTCAGAGCTGTTCGGGATATCAACCCTGAAGAGGAGGTACTGCATAAAATAAATACTTGCACTTCCCCTTCACAACATTAACAACATGGAAAATTACAAATTTTATCGACTGTGATGTTGCCTCTGCTTTTATGTGCATGTTCTTTGTGAGCAATATTTATTGAATGTTTTTATTTGCTGCTGTTATTGATGGAGGAACTAATGCTTCAGGCTCTTTTGAGCGATTTAGAACCGTATTTTACACGGACATAAAATCACTATTGTTGAAGTAGTAATTTATATTGATAGAACAATACACCTAATTGAGTATTTCTCAAAATTGTAGCTAAGTGAAATATCTCTGCAACACAAGCAGGACGACACGTCCAAACTTGGCGGTGTCTCTCCTCATTTTCCATACTTCACCATCCCTCCTGACGATGTAATGAGATGCATCCATGCCATCTGGAAGATATACACACACATTTTATTCCTACAGTATGTCCACCAAAAGCAATCTACACAATTCAGATTTATGATTTATCCTCCTGCACTGAACTGCATTTAACTATGATCTATAATACAGCAAAAAGGCAAACTAAACTGTTCCCTCTGTTTTCAGCTGACTATAAGTTACATTGAGACGTTGTCGTTGACTGAAGATCGACAGAGACAGCTGGAGGACCAATACTACTTTACATGCCGCTGCCAGGATTGTGACTCTCAAGACAAAGTAACATGAACACAAATTACATCATCACATTCATTGCTGATTTTTCAGTGTTTCAAATATTTACATAATTGTCGTTCATTTCCAAACACAAACTATGCCAATCACGACATTTACATACAAATGATAATCCTAGGGGTAATATTCAAAGTAAGGTATTTATCCGATTTAAGATGTTTCTCATCAAAGCACCCAATAAATATTCCTCCATATTCTTATTGTTGTGGAGCACAGTCCAAGAATGTCTTAATACACTTCTCCAGATGGAAACAATAGCGGTGACACAGTGGAGAAGCTTACTGTACTAAAAAAACATGCATTGGATTGCAGTGTGTTGCTGGCATGTCACAACATGAGAAACTCCAATGAAAGGTTCTATTTAGAGGTTAACATGTCCATCAGTAAAAGACTAAGGAAGGAGAGTTCCCTTATCTAAACTAATTATTCTGCATTACTGCCTGGACCTAGGATTGGATTGTTTCTGTTCAAGTTAAGGTAGCCATTGTTGCCTTTTAAGGCCATTCTCAGGTTACACAAAACTTGCACACACATTTAGTTCTTCCTTAAATCCAAACCTTACCCAAATTTAATTTGTAAAAATGAGTCTTGCTTGAAATGTTTAAGTTCATACACAAACAGGCATTATCGCTCTCTCAAACACACAGACACCAACATACAGTGTTGTTTTCATGACTTTTGGGGACATTACATTGACTCTCATTTCCTGGAGACTTACCCAACTGTAACTTTAACTTTAGCCTGCCCTAACCTTACATATCCTTCAACCAAGTCTTCAATCTAAAATGTAATGATTTATGTTGTGGAGATGTGCATTTTGTCCCCAAAAAGAGGGCGAGTCCCCACACTATAACCGTGTAATCACATTTATGTCCCCACAAGATGGGTAAAGCGCGTCCACACACACACACACACACACATACTCTACCATGCCTCTGTTGGCAGTGCATAACGTTTTTCAGTGTACACTTCCCTGCCCTCTCCTAGTTTTCGCTCCTTGCTCTCTCTTATCTCCTGCTGTCCTCGTCTTCCTCTCCGTCACTCTGTTACGCTTCACCTCTTCGCACCTCTCTCTCTCTCGCTCGCTCGCTCTCTGACCACTGAAAAATGAGAAATATTATCTCATCTTTCAGCTGCAGTTTCCTTTTCCATCCATATTCTCTTTTTTCTGCCTCTAGCTTTGTTTTCCGTATGACACTTTGCTCGTACTCTAACACAACACAGAAGCACTCAGGTGTGTGTGTGTGTGTGTGTGTGTGTGTGTGTGTGTGTGTGTGTGTGTGTGTGTGTGTGTGTGTGTGTGTGTTTGAGATAAGGTAAGAGAGAGCACTCAGTTGATTCTCTGGGACAATTGCATTAATTTTATTCAATCCTCTTTTGTTCTGCAAGCAACACACAGACACACTTTCTGTCGTTCCCCCTCTTTCTCTTTAATCTTCAGATTGATAGCGTGTGTCAATTATTGGATGCCTGGAAGAACTCAGTTCAACAACTTCTCTCGTTCTCTATATTTATTTACTAAATGATCACAAGCAAAGTAGTAAGCGCTGCAATTGCAAAAGCAGTGAGTGGTACAGCCAACACGCAGGTTGGGCAAAGAACAACTGCCCCACAACGGAAGTGGCCTTTCATACACAGTTTATCGTCACAGGTTCGTCTCTCCTCGTCCTAACATCTGATTCGCTTTATCCTGTCAAGAGGAGGAGAATCCCGTGTTCTCATCTTTTCTCACAAGACTGGAACGTGCAACGACCAGTCTGCTTGCATAATGTCAATATACTGATAAACAGTTGTGGGTGTTGAAGTGCGCAGGCGTGTGACTAACTTCCCTTGGGAACTGGACATTTCATAGACACAACAGCTGCATAGCTGTGTTATACTGACCTCGCTAACCTGAACTTTAATAGACATGAAGAGCAATGCAATGAAGAATATCTACAGAATATAAGGATTTATATTATCAAGATGATGATGGCAGGCTGCTGGGTTGTGACCTAAAGTTGTCATGGCGACAAATGACTGATGACATCAAACACAGGACATTTAGTTGTTCTCCCCCTGTGGATACGTGTGTGTGGTGCATGTGTTAAGATGTACAGGAAACAAGAGGGTTTTCATTAATACAAAATATTTCTTTAGTTTACTTTTTTTTTTCTCCAGGCATGTAAACATCTTAAACTAAAGGTCTGGTATTATTTAGGTTATAAATTAAACCAGACTTCCTACCAGATGAAGCCACAGTTTATTTTGGTACAAGGTGGTGTTGATTTGGTGCAGTTTATTTTTTGTGAGTGAGTAAGTGAGAGATTAAGAGCCTGCATGTAGGTCAAGTATGTACATGAGTGTTTTTTTTTTTTTAAACATGAATGTGTACTTTCTCTGTGTGGATGTTCAGGTGGTCCCTCTCCTCTCTTTCCCAGGATAGACTCATGCTGTCAGGGCACGAATCAACATGGCGCCTGCTGAAGGAGGCTCTACCCAGACTGGAAGGACTGAAAGCAGAGTCAGGTATCCTTTACCTTCAAGGTCCTCTTCAGCCAATGGACACTAAACACGGTCATAATCCACCATTTACTGTAACCTGGGATGATGATTAAATAAATCGAGGCCTCATAAAGTTGTCTTTATAAATACATTTGTTTTCTTTGGAGAAACAAGTGTTCATTTGTTACTTTTTTACTTCCAGTATAATTGTTGCTTTTCCTTAAATGACCCTCCAGATTGGCAAGCGTTACTGGACGGCTGTGGTCATCTCTTATCGCCTGTTGGTGGTGACGTGCCCGATGAGAATCTGTATAAACTCAGAATGACAGACATGGCTGTAGATGCTTCCATTCACCTGGGACACTGGGAGGAGGCTGTGGGATACGGAGAGAAAACACTTCCAGTATACAGGTGAGTCGGAATATATAGGTGTGTGTGTTTGTGTGTTTCACTGATGGATAGCTTTATTGTTCTAAAATCTAAAGTGGGAAAAAGAATCTTCCTAAAATGTGCAGCAAACAAAAAAGTACAAAGAAAAAAAAGACAAGAAAATACATGGTAAGAGGAAAGGGAGACCACAAGAGCACTTGTAATTAGCAGACATAAACTTTCTCCTAAATCTCTTGTCCTAATAAAAGGGGAAATTACTTAAAGCAGATTAATCTAGATCCAAAGAAATCCAAAGTTTTTGTTTGATCTACTTGTCAGATTACAATAAATTGCATCAACAGTTTTAATTGTCTCCTGGATGAGGTCCTCCAGCCCTCACACATAGTCATACCTCCTCTTCTCTGCAGTTTGTTTGTTTTTCTATCTCTCAAACTAAACATTATTCCCGTCAACTTTTGTGTGTATTTGTGTCAGAATAATTGATTTTGATCTTGTGTGGAGGGCATAGCTCATAGTCGTGCTCTCTCTTTCTCTCTCTCTCTCTCTCTCTCTCTCACTCACTTTCTCTTTCTCTCTCTCTCTCTCTCTCTCAAACACACACACACACACACACACACACACACACACACACACACACACACACACACACACACACACACACACACACACACACACACACACATAGAGAACAAAATACCTGCAGGAGAGAAACAGTAATGCAGTCTATTAATAAATAGTCAAACAGAAATAACCAATGCACAAAGAAAGGGATGGTGATGAGGAGAAGGCGATGAGAGAGGGGTGACAGGTTAGTGAGGATGGAACTGAGAGATTAGATGTAAGCAGGTGATAAATGACAAATGAGGGACGGGGAGAAGGGTGCAGGGTAGCAAAACGGGACAGAATCACAAGGGAGAGGGGGAAAAGTAGAAAAGACGGGAAAAAGTGGACCACTAGAGACATGCAGTGAGCACTAGTTTGGCAACGAAGAGAAACAACAATGAAAGAGAAAGAATGAAAGGGAAAGAGAGAAAAGCATTCAGGAGAAAATAGTTAGAGAGAAAGAGAGTAGGAGGAAGATCCTCCATATTCATCTGCTATCTTCCTCTGGGCTCTTCAGATGGCAGAGAAGAAAGATAGCTGCAGGAGTTATCTATCTCTCTCTCTCCTGTCCTTTCCCTCATTCTGTATTCCTTTCTTCTTTCACTCTCTCTTTGCAGGTCTTTTTTTCTGTTTCACTATTCAGTTTGTGATGTATAGAGAGTTTTTTTTTCTCTATGCGAATAATGCGCACCTCCTGCAGCAGGATGTACACTCCAGCGTGTTGAATGTCTCCATGCTGCACATGTTTTACTGAGACACACACACGCGTGAATGTATGAACGTTCATGTGTGTTCATGTCTGCACATCAATACGTGTATTCGGGCACCGCCTTTAACACATAAAGTTGAGCTCCAAACAGATATTTTGATTTAGCTAGTCTCTCTGGAAGCATTTTGATGTTTAGTGTTTTTTTTTATTATTATTATTTCTGTGAGTAATTTCCCAAATATTGAAGATGTTTCTTAATATTGCGATTTGCAGGGTAGCACTAATAGAGATTTTCAATATGCATCAAATTCAGCAGTTTTGGAGGGAGACATTTGTTGCATAAGATTTCTGCAGAGACGGTGGCCTCACAGGACCAGTGAAGTGCACCCACGCTGTCAGTCTTCATGGATCTGTTAGCCGTGTCGAATCAAAAAGTATTTTAGGAACCATACACCATTCTTTGTGGAAGACCAAAGTATTTTGAGCAAATTACTGCCTGAAGTCGATCTCCTGTACTGCTTTGAAAAGCACAAACTGATAAACCATGTGAGCATTTAAGAACGTCCACGAGGTGTAATCTGCTTGTGTTTGGATTTCAAAATCGGCATCGAAAATGTAAATCCAAAGGGTTGCAAGATGATACAGGTGAAGAAAGAAATTAAAGAAATACATTTACTAACCAAAATTCAGTATTTTCTCAAATCTTTTTACTCTTAAATAATTAGAATGAAACAATGTGAGAGACGAGCATCCCTCTTTGGTTGAAGTGCTCCCAGCTCATAGACGTGCAACGTTGCATGAGCCAGACAGTCTCAGAGCACTGTTGTAGATTCCTATGGTACGGTGGCACAGTGCCTCGAGAGACTCTCCTGCAGTGTAAAGGAAACAGTTAATGTGTCTGCATTTCTCTGGAAAGAAGGATCAGATAAATACTGAAGTTAAACTGTGATTTAAAGTTTGTGGAAATGCTCTTTGTTTTAGCAACAGATGAACTGTGGAAATGTAGGACTGAAATTACTGTTGCATTCAACAAAACACAAAATACAATTAAGGAGAATACTCACAGCTAATCTTTCCTCCCTGTTTTCGTTCTCCTTCACTTTTCTACTTAGGAAGATAATCCATGTTTCCCCCTCACTAACAGCAGGCCGTGGATCTTTTATTCCAAACGAGAGCCTCATTAGTTCCACTGCATTTGCAGGGAAATGTTACACTTTTCCACAACTATTAATTTCTCCTTCTTGCCCTTTCTCTTACTCATAGCCGAGAGCTATGGCTTTCTAACTAGCTGCAGACCGTATTTCTCTTCAATTTACTCTCCCGGGGGGGAAATGGAGGGGAGAATTCAGGAGACGGCAAGTTAATGAAATTATTTTAATTGCTGTGTGGTTCTATATGCAAAGAGGAAATATAATTGGAGTTTGGTGTTGATGTGTGTGTTTGCATGTCATGGCAGCTTGAATCATTGGCTTTGTAATTAAATCAATATTGTAACTTGCTGTTATTCATGGAGGACTAATGTTGTTGGTTTAGTGTTTGAACTTCCTATTTAATGATTCAATTCTAACCACAGAAACGGGGACCATCTCTGTAATTTGTTGGCTTGCCAGTTAGTAGTTAAGTTAGGCTTGAAGGTATGAACAAACGGGCAATTAGCACTGCGAGTGAAAACTGCTGGAAAATTATCAAAGAACCTATAGAGTTTTAAATGATTCTGGCTGTGGCCACTACGAGTTAATTAACTTTGCTTTTGCTCGCTTCAGAAAAGAGATTTTAAAAACTTTTAGTGTCAGAAAGTTGCTATATTCCGCCCATATATAAATAATTAAGATGAATGCTCTATAATAACAAATGCAGTGCTATTTATATTTAAATGCAAATGAATTGAAAGCATACTGAACCCTGTTGTGGTGTGTTTACTCTGGAGAGAAGTGAAATCTGGGAAACACACCAGGTTATACAGAGGGAAACGGATTCAAATTGACCTAATCTTAGTGTGCATGCATGCTCATACATTCATGCTGGCGTTCATGTGTGTGTACTTGTGTGTCTGTGTTTACTTCCAGGTCTCTTTGTCTATTGGTTTGTTTGTGTGTGTGTGAGAGTAAATGTCAGAGAAAGAGAATGAGCCAGACAAGAAATGTAAATTCATTTCAATGTGCTTTGTCAGCGAGCATTATAGCGGTTATATAAGATTTTTTTTTTAAACATTTTGTTTGTGCAATCAAGACAAAACGGAGAGAGAGAGAGAGAGCGAGAGAGAGAACAGGAAACAGAGGGAAGACTTAAGGGGGCAGCAGAGGTAGATCGGGTGAGAGGAGGAGAGAAGGAAGCGAGCGACCGAGCGGTGACACCAACTTTAATCCCTGCAGCTAGCGGAGCACAAAGCACAAATATAAACAAGTAGGAGCAGAGCAAAGGAGATGTGAAATAGGAAAAGGAAGGAGAGATTAAGGCAGAAGGATGGCGAAGAAAAGAGGATAAATGACAAGTGGAGTCAGGTAAATGAGTGTTTTGAGAACTCCAGTGTTTACCAACAACAAAGCTGCTTCCTAAAAGTCCCTGCTATGTATTTATCTCTGTAGGACTAAGACGGTCCCAGCTGTGTGTGTGAACTGTGTGAAAAGCATGTGTATTTTTACACTTATGTGGTGCACTGTGCGTAACAAAGGTCATTAAACATCAGAGTGTATCACTAAGCATCAATATGTTCCATATGCATTCAGATAACCTCATACAAATTCAGTTATCTCATATTTATTATAATTTTTGAACTAATATGCAACTGACTAAATATGGATAGAAATGTCTTGCATTATTTGTGTGTGTGTGTGTGTGTGTGTCGTCTAGTATCACAAAAGCAACACTCTCTCTTTCTGTATCTTTTTATGTCGCATGAAGATGAGCTTTTAGGGAAATAAAGGCACTACTACTGTGCGTGGTATGAGTTTACTGTATACAGTTTGTGTGACTTACATTTTCATTTCATGCATTTATAATATATATATATATATATATATATATATATATATATATATATATATATATATATATATATAATATTTGCAGTATTGTAGCACTAACAGCAAATGGTGAAGTGCATATATTTCAAAGTCTTGCCACCTCGAGTGTAGCCGACACACTTTCATTTAAAGTTTTTCATAGTCCTCTGAAAACCTTATACCGAGTTGTTAGATCCAAGATTGATGACGATTGTTGAAACGTGCAAGAGTATTGTGGAATTCATATCCTGGTCATGCAACATCGAGCCAGCTCGGTACTCTTGAACAGATACTTGAGGGGTCAAGGCAGTTTGGCCATCCAGCCTACATTTGTTTAATCGTGTCCCCCTGGGTGTCTTGTGTGGGGATGCCTTCCAGCAGTGTAGAACCAGAGCAAGGACTGTTTCTGCATTTTGGTAGTAAATCATGATGGATCTTCCAGGAGGAGCTGGAAGACGGGGCTCGAGGAAAGGATGCCTACTGCCTACCATGACCTGGGCCTGGAGAAGTGTCAGAAAAGGAAGGGCACAATTGATAGATAATACAGTACAGCCACTAAAATAAGATGGTCTGATGTAGTGCAATAGTTTGTCATTTATAATTCTGTGTGGTTTTACAAGTAGATTTATCAGCTCTTAAATGAACTCAGGAATAAAATGCTGATTTCATCAACAGTACATAGTATTTAAGCAAAAAGCAATTGGAGAATTATAATTGCAATAACAAAGCACAAAAGGAGTACATACAGTATTATTTATCCAAATTAAGGGATGTCACCATATATGATGACATAGATATCGCCATGACATTTCCCCATTTGATTGATTACATTAAGACAATAATTTATCTGAAAATGTATGTATACGTATGCAAATGAGGCATTATCTAATGTTACCTTTTGGTGAATTTAGAAGAAGTTTCGACGCAAATAGATGTAATATAAGTAAAATAAACACTTAAATATGTATTTTGGATGTTTCTTTCCACCAGTCTGAAAGTACACGTGTATGAAAAACAATATTTTTGCTTTGGGTGTCTCCCCTTAAATTGAAAGATCTGTGCAAAAAAAAACAGAAAACATCTTTCAGCAATGTCTCACTATCCTCCTCTCTACAGACAATACTACCCCGATCCTCATCCAGTCCATGGGGTCCAGCTGATGAGAGTCGGGAAGCTGCAACATTACCTGGAACAGATTGAAGATGCTTTGGACACATTCAAACAGGTGCGAGGGATGAAATACTGACAGACACAAATTTGGAGAGTAAAAGCATATTGCTCTTTTGTAAAGCGATAATCTACTTCCTATAGTTTTATCCGTCACTCCTCTCAGTTAAAATATTTTCCTTATGAGTTAACTGTCGAGGTCTGGAGAGATGTCACAAAAGAGGTGATCAGACAGGTTGGGTAATTATTTAAATTTAACGTTTCAAAGTTTCCTTTTTAAACATCTATTAGATTTTTACAGAGTTGCATCCCAGTTCTTCTTTCAACTACAGCACATTACTATCCCACATTGTTCCACCAACAGCCGAAATGACAGCTAGGACGGGACAGGGACGTCGTATGTGTACGGATTGTAAAGCGCTCTGAGGCAAATTTGTAATTTGAAAATATACTAAATCAAATTGAATTAATTTTTCGTTTCACAGGCCTATCAGATCATAAAGCTGACCCACGGGGACGATCACCCCATGACCAGCGATCTACGGATGAAGATGGAGGAATGTCGCACTGAGATGGTTCAGCAATCATCCTGCAGTCATTGAGTCGCAGCCACAAAACGTAAAACAAAGAAAGAAACTAGGACTGGACTCATGTTCTAATTTAGTGGACTAACTTCTCTTTCTGTCTTAATTTCCGTCAAGTCTTGATGTTATTAGTGTATCAATCAATCCCAATCATCACATTTATGAGATGAACAGAAAGTAGAGATTGTGCCTACTCTAATTGTCATACATTAAAATTGGTGTGTTTACAGTCTGATCTTATGTTCTTTATCAGAAATTGTCTTCATAAAATGCTTTGACCCCTCATTTTGTCAAAACTGATTAAAATGTGTTGCTATACCCAGATGAACAAGACAAAAGTCTGCAGCAATGCAGCTATGTGAGGCTGTACTCGGGCACAGCGGTGCTTTGAACTATTCAGCATGCTAATATATGGTGATTAGCACTAAACAAAGTAAAGCTGAGGCTAATGGGAATGCCGTTAGTTTTGGATTGGAGAATTACAATCCAGGCACATTCACAGGGAGCACTGTATAAGTCATCCAATATAAATTCCTTTAAAGGACTAGTTATGTCGCTTGCTTTCTTTTTAAGAGTGAGATGGGTAAACACTGCATAGTTGGAACTGGGAGGTGATTAGCCGTAACGACTGGAAGTAGGGGTGAGCTGACACTCACTAATTAATTAAACTGCTAGATACATATAAAACATTTCCTATTTTTATCAGTTCAAGTTTATTGACATACAAAGTATGTGTTTGTGTGTGAGAAAGAGCCTTGTCTCCTGCGTTTAATCTTCACCATCTAGGGATGTGTGTGTGTGTGTGTGTGTGTGTGTGTGTGTGTGTGTGTGTGTGTGTGTGTGTGTGTGTGTGTGTGTGTGTGTCAGGTTTTCGAGACATCCATCTTTCCTCTATATATCCATAATAATACATTTCATTTTTAAACACACTTTTCTTTCAGAAGAAACTCAGTGCCACAGAGCCAATATATAGTAAAACAAAATTAAAACATTAAAACTAAATTAAAACATGGTTAAAGCAACCCCTAATAAAAAAATGCCTTCCTGAATAAAAAGGTCATCACATACACTTCCCATGTTAATCCCTGTTTTTGTGTGTTAAAAGTTGAGCCCTGTGTGTCTGTGATGGAATGTGGTGATGGCAGTGGCGGGCCGTGCGTTTTCGACTTAGGCCTCCAGTGAGTGCCGTATAGTCCACATCACGGGCTGACTGGGGGAAAAAAGTGTCCCGGGAGTTACTGTCACAGACCGACCCACTCAATACACGGCGCGTTCATACAGTCCACCATGTGTGGACAGCAGACACCCACTCTGCCACACGGCACCACCACGAGCATGGAGGGAGGTCACACGGGGCGTGTGGACCGACACACAAAGCCACTTCAACCACCAGCAGACTCCCCTGCCGAGCAACGCACAATTACGCAGCGCCTCTCGGTCGGACGCCTCAAGGTTGGAGGCGTCTCTACACGTTTTCTCTACACATGAAAACACATGAAGCTTTAGCGTAAGTTCAGACCGGAGATCACCGTCAGAAGAGTCATAGCACCCAGCTGTTAAACAGTCCAGCAGCAGCAACAGCGCTGTGGCTTCTTGTTTATGATTAAATACGACTGCAAATGTAAAAAAACAGTAACACAACCAGCATTTCACTCACCAGACGAACATAACCCTCTGTGGGAAAGGGGTCATCAGTAAATCCAGTAAATCCTGAGATTCTAGGTTCTCGGTTCGAGATTCTAGCTTCACTGACTAATCACAGCGCATGTTAATGGTCACGCGGGCCCTGTGTGACGAATCAGACGTCCAGACTCTCTAGAAGGCCTTTTCATGTATTTTAACCAGGCTACTCTTCCATAGATTAAGAGAGGTGAAATGTGATTGGATAAAGATGCTGTTAACCAGCGCCCAAGCCGAGCCATACCAGAGGCCTGAAGGAGCAGAGGAACAGCTGAAGACAGCTGTGCAATGAGAAAATAAGCTAATAGGGAAAAATTATTATAAAATAGCTATAACTTTGTGATTCTGTTTATGCCAGAAGAGAAGGCTTAGAAGCCCCTGACGGCCCACCACTGGGTGATGGGGTGTCTCTCACAGACACACACACACACACACACACACACACACACACACTCTCATACACTTCCCATCTTAATCCCCAAAGTCTACCGTTTGCAAACTGAAACCTTGTGTGTGTGTGTGTGTGTGTGTGTGTGAGTGTGTGTGTGTGTGTGTGAGTGTGTGTGTGTGTGTCTGCGTTTCCATAGGTTATGGGGGACTAGAAATGTGTTTGATATTTATATTTCTAAAAAGGTTTTGCTCTCTCAGCACTTGCAATGTTACAAACCCCAAATCCTTCATCCGTCCTGGATACGTTAGCAGTAAACTATTCTCTGGTCATTGTTATTCAGCATAAACCAATGTTGTATTGATGTTTTTTTATAATTATTAATTACAGAATTACTAAAGCTACGGCATAAACATGTTCTTTTAATTTCTCCCTGCTGATATGTGTGGAAGAAAAGAGAAAAGGCTTTCATTAATTGGATCTTGAAAAGACTAAATGAAATGAATGTGGAGATTGAATGAGTCGTAATGAAACTAGTGGACTGAATGCTCTGTGGCAGAGTCTGTCCTGCTGCTCCTCCCTCCATTATTCACTTCATTGGCTCTGTGGCTTTCTGTCTCTCACCCTCTCCCTTTCTCCTCTCACACATCTTAACGGCCATTAAATTAGATTTACTATTGCTTAACCATAACCCTCTGTCTCTCCCTCTCTGTCACTCACTGTCTCTCTCCCATTTTTCTGTCTCTCTCACTCCCCAAAGGCTTTCAAATTAAATTCGCTATTCGTCGGCATCTCTTTCTTTTGCTGCACATCTCTGCAGGCAGCCGGAGCCAATCACAAAAAGGACACCTAGTGGTTTTAACCCATCTTCATTCACTCACCCTCCTGCCATTTGCTCTCCCCCATTTTCAATTTTCATTCTCATTTTGTGGCACTCCCTCTCACTATGTCTCCACCTGCGCCACCTCACCTTCACTCTCTTTAGGGAGAGCCTGCCATCATTTCTCATTTTCTCTCCCACTCCTTCTGTATCTTCACAACTTCTGTGTCCATTCTTATTAAATTCCACAGAAACCAACCACCTAAATTCAAGACACATGATTGGAACAATCCCAAATTGATTGTCAGGTCTCAAAGGATTTACATTGGATGACAGCGAAATCTGTCAACGGTTTTGTTAAATATCTATATGTCGAATTACTAAACTTTACCGAAGAAAATGCCACTTCGTAAAATAACAAACTGTCGAAATCCCTTGACAGTTCACTTTTTTCTCTCCCCTCTCAGCTGCTTGTTCCAAAGAGATGCCGCTGTTTTAAGTTATATTAACAGCCAGAGACGGTAGATTTGCTGGATGTATTTATGAGTAATCTCACTTTGCAAATGATCCACGTACACCCCACATCTTCACCATGTCCTCATCACCTCTCTGTCTTTCTTTCATCTTTGATTGGGCTTCTTCATAATCAGAGCAGGCTCTTAAACCCAGAGGGCCATTGAGCTGAAGGGTAACTGCCTCCATTGCAGCTTCCGGGACACATTTAAACTTTGCTATGAGTTCTTGTTGGACTGAAAGTCGCTTGTTTATTTTGTAGTGATTTCAGCCATGATAGTGGCATGTCTCTAGGGATGTCAGTCGGTCCACTACTTCTCTCCAGTTGTTAAAGAAGTACAGTAATCAGTCTTTTTTTCCCCCCAACCACATTAAAGTAGTCTAAATTCATACCAAGAAGATTCACTTGTATGAAACGATATTACTTTAAGACAAAAGCTAAGTGGGCCAAACAATTATCACCAATCTCTGCAACAACAATAACATTGAGCAATTCAGCATGAAAATTTGTCTTGCTATCTTAGGGAGGAAATTAACTTTGAACTCTTCTAGGGATAGGTGAGTTCAGAAAAGAGTATATATTATTAAATAAAATAAATGCATGTATTAATAGACCATGTGGTGATCGATGATTGTCAAAGTATTTGTCCAAAATGACCCAGGAGATCAGTCTCTTTCTATATTTTCTAAATTAAATGTAAAAAAAAAAAAAAAACTGAAACAGGAATCCACTTGTTTCTGTATTTTGTTGCACCTAACCTCACCCATCTTATTTCTCCTGCACTGTTTCAGCTCTTCTTCACTCTCTCTCTCCTCTCCTAATCTTTTAAAATGTAATCCTTTACTCCAAATCTTTCTCACGTCTCCCTCTTACCCTGCGTTTCCTTTTGCTACCTTTCTTCTCCTTTCTTCTCATCTATTCTCCCCCGCTCTCCCCCATTCCTTCCTTCACCTCCTTCCTGTTCCCTGCTGCGCGTGGGTGATCAAAGCAGGCTCAACAGGGCAATATGTCACCTAGGAAGCTGCCTACAGGCTTGTGAAGGTACGCACACACCCACACACACTTGTTAGCCCGCATCACAGGATTAGAGTTACCAATCAAAAGGCAGCTGACTGAGACAAGAGGCTGCAGTGGAAATAGTTTCTCTGAGCTGATCAGTCTTTTCCCCAACTCTGTCAAAAACACAGGAGCAACAGGGTTCAGCTTGATCTGGCAGAAATAACTGGATGAGCACAAATTCCCCAAAACCCTAAACACACGATGAATCATTGAAGTTCTAGTAATCAACACAAAGCCACTTGACAGTCTCATATCCATTTAGCTGCTGCAAATGCACAGAGGAACCAAACATAAATAATATATGATGTAGAAAACATTGTCAAAAAATTTGAAGAGATTACTAAACATTATTTAAATGTGTAATAAAACCTCCTGATGTATATTCCAGCAGAAGTTGGCAATAATTTCACTGACTTCATCTTTGTTTATTAGGAGCAATGTAACATCGGCCCATTAGCAGCCTCCCAGCTAAGTTCCCAGTAGATCTTTTAAATGTATAATGTGTTAGAGTCATAATGTATAATGTGTCATTTCATGGGTTTGGCACCGACCGCATGCCATTGACTGTACTATGTTCAAAGAATGAAGACTCAGATGTGAAACTCTTTTCATACATTTCTTTATTTACATCCCTCCATCTTGCTCTTCCATTAACACAATGTGTCAGATCACATTTCTCAGAAACAGTTCATCTGCAGCGGACGTTATGATCTCAGTTTTGAATCATGGAACCAACAGAGTGAAATCTTTACCGGCTTACACTGAGTGTGTCCTGGCGCTGGGTTATTTTTATAAGAAATAACTCCTTGGCAATTTGAACTGACACACAGACTGGTTTTAATCAGTTGTATAGGGCTTTCTTAAAAACTGATACAAATTCAAATTGTCTTACTCCTACAGATAAAATCAGTTTCTGGAAAATGTGGTCTGAGACAGCCTTTAACACACAATACTGCTTAAGAACCTAAAGATGCTATGTGTCAGATTTCCAGATAACACGTTATAATTCTTAAATACTCCAGTAAAACACATAACAGCACATTCTTAAATTTGTTCATTAGACTGTGTGTTTGTTCGGTTGCCCGGCAATCTGCCATTTTTGTGACTCATTGTATTTAAAGCACCTGACAATGAGTGCATATTTTTTAGCATGGCTGCTTCTGATGAAAAAAGGCACCTTTATTAAGCTTACATGGACTATGATGTTAGCTATAAACAATAGGGGCCATCAAAACATTAGCTGTCTGTCACAATTATTGCTAGAATTATAAAGTGCTACCACAGTAGATTTGGCAGTGACACATCAAGGACATAACCTCACACATAGCATCTTACAACTGGAAACAAGTACAGGCCATTTAGCTCATCCAGAGGTTGGGGTTCCCAAAACATACACTGCTAATGACACTAGGCTGTAGTTAATACTGTAGAATAAAAGGACATTTAACTTAAAACAACACTGCTTTCTTCTTCATATGTAAAAAAAAAGTTCTGATCTGGAGCCACATAACTACCCTGAAAGTGAATGTTTTAGGAAACCCAAAGCCCATTAAAATCACAAACAGGAGCAAACCAAATCAACAGAAAATATATAAAATAAAAATGAGCGTATATATGATATGTGTACAGTATATATATTTATATATGACATGGGCTCAGCAAAGTATGTACAGTTCTTTTTTTCTTTTCCTTAAATGCATAGTAACTTTTTCAGATCATAAGTTGTAAATAAATAAGAACATTAATAATTGACTCTGCGCTCCTAAGTAGAAATAAATAAACCTTCATTCATGACTGGCACGGTGAACTGGGAGATAAAAACAGGAAGCGTTCAGAGGTGTCACAGGGCTGCTGTGAAAACGCTTCTTAGGTCCAGTCTGTCAAAAGCATCTCAGTTTCTGGGCTAATTTCTCACTATTATCTTGTTGCTGTCAAGTGCAAACCAAATGAAATGAATGACTGTTACCTCTTTACACAGCCATGAGAAGATCAAAACATTTAAAGTAATGTTTTGTTTCTGTGTCAGTCCAGTGGAAAACTGAGTTTACTCTTTTAGGATAAAGATAAATGTATCACTTCAACGCTTTTGACAAATCATACCACTATCATTACAGTCGGTGTCTATTCCCCCTTTTAACTCTCAAACAACAAACAGAATCTCCCATGATGCTCTCTGCTTGCTGGGCAGAAGACATTCAGAGAGGAGAATGGTGAACAACAGACGTGTGATGACAGCAATGTAGAAGAAGCATTCAAAGGGTATTGTTCTGTATTTCAGAAGGAAACGGGCTCTTTCATATATTTATATTTGTACAAACATTTAGATCATAAACATCTCAAGCACCATAGATAATAATATTAACAAATCTTAAGAGTTGCTATCCGTCCAAAAACAAAAATGGAACCAGGCAGAGATCTATGCATCTTAATTTGGCCATTATCCTTTTCTTTCTTTAGTTCTGTTTCATTACTTTTATATATATTTGTAATTGTTCCTTTATTGTGTATGTGCCCCTTTAATAGAAGAACTATAACTGTAGTCCCATGTAAGTATTTCCAGTCTAAATTCACTACTTTGTTGCAATAATGCACACCTTTAAAAAACATTTAACACTGTATAGCAATGGGCTTACCTCATGCTTGTGTATTGTGCGTTCCTCACAATTTACTCTGAAACATCTCTTTAACCTACTTTGATTCTCTTACTATCATACATAGTCTCTACATGGTCCCATTGCACTCAAATAAAAAAATGATACATTAATATAAAACACACACATTGACAAATCATTCAGTTTCTTTTATAATAGAGCAGAACAACACGGATACAAATAACAGACAGTCAGTCAGTCTGACAGTCGAGTCAATCGATGGATCAGAGAAAACACTTTTATATTTCCACTCCCTGTGTGACTCAGACATGTCCTTGCTTTATGAACATGAAAAAGCCATCAAATCTGTATCAGGAGAAACATGCTGTATGTATGGCCCAGAGGGTCAAAATTCAGATGCTTAGATTCAGGTGCTCTGTTTGTGGGTGAAGTCAAAAACATCATCATAGAAAATGACGTTTTCTTTTCTTGGTTTAAACACACGTTACTCTTGTGTTCTTGAAAAGTCATTTACGTTTTTCAAATTGGATATTTGGTCCTGGCAACAATGTGGTTGTTTTACAGAGGACTTCTTTCACTTTTTGTTATTTAGTTTCAATCTAGTCTAATTTCTCATCAGTGTACCAAAGACCATTCAAACATACAGTATTAGTTTGTTTATGATATGGGGAAACATTGACCCACAGTAAAACAGCACAGTCAGAAATGGCTATAAATTCAAAGATTCCCCAAGGACAATGATCTTTTGTGTTTTTTTCTATGCTAGCACCATACTTACTGCATGTACACAAATTCAGAGAGAAAGAGAATTGGTCTTGGTATTGTTGAAATGTTCACAAGGCACTTATCTAAATCATTTATACTTTGTCCTCCTGTCTTTCTCTTGGTCAGTCTCTTTTATTAACTGCAGAACAATACCAGGCCATTCTGTTGTCAGCACTCTGTATTTAAACTCTAAAAAGTGCTCTTCCAAAATGATGGGAGATGAGAAATTGTTCATCTCCTCTCCTGCACCTTTTCTTTATCCTTCTTTGTTTAAAAAAATGGGCAGTTTTTGTTCGACTCCTTTCCACATTCCTAAATTTTCGACTCAGTCTCAGAGTTGTCTGAGCGGTGTAATTATTCTGAATCTCTGGAAACCCACATTCTCTTGGTTATGTTTCCTCTCAGACTCAGAATCGACTGCGTGCCTCTTTGAGCAGCCACATTCATCTGATTCAAAGTGGCCCCTTCATTAGATGCTGTTCAATATCTGTGTCTGAGGTTTGTTTCCAAGCCTCAAGACCAAAATAAGGACTCATCTATCTGTCGGCTTGTTAAAATACCTATCTCCATTCTCCATTTTACCCCTCCATCTCTCCGTCCACCTGTCCTTCTGCCTACTACCATCTGGAGGAGACTTACGGATGACATGCAGGATTGAGTGGTCAGTCATTCCTGTACCCCTCCTTGCAATTATCCAGTCATCTGATGAGATGTATTTGTGTAGGAGATATTTTGTAAAGGTTTTTGATTAATCGGTGGGCATATGGTCCAAAGGTCGTCATCTAATTGAGTCCAGCTGTGTGTCGGCCTCTCCAGCCTCCAGCGCTCCATCCCTCCATCTGTCTACCGATGTCTCGAGGACACGTCGAAGCAGGTGATCATCATGAGGTGGGATTTGCAGAAGTTGACTCGGGTCTCCAGTTTGTCTGTCACTGTCTCCAGAGCCTCCAAATACTCCAGGGAGTCTACTTCGTAGGCTTGTTGTAGCTCAACTGAAAATGGACAGACAGACAGATATAAAGATGACATACTTTGCTAAAACAATCCTCTTTTTTATGAGTATATACATACAACCCATTTTAAAGTCTGGTGATATTCTATATTTTACTTATTGTCAACAAATTCCATTAAAAGACCAAAAGCCAGCGATTCATTGATCCTACTACGTAGGATTGTGCCCTTGTGTATCCAAAGATACTAGATCTACCGTACTTTTCGGGTTACAAGCCGCTCCTACGGCTGATCAGTGTCCCCGCTGTAGCAATCTAGTAGCGCTGCTAGATAGCGCTGCTAGTAGCGCTGCTAGATAGCGCTTCTGCTGCTACCGGCCACTGCTGCTGCTACTGCCCGCTGCTGCTGCTACTGCCCGCGTCCCCTCTGCCCAAGTCGGGTGTCGAGCCTGGTCCCGCTACCTTCGGTGGTTTTCAGGGAGCTAGCGGAAGTTAGCGGGGAAGTGACGGAGCGCTAGCAGGAGCCCCAGCTGGCTACAGCGGGGAGCTGTCGGGGACACTGACCGAAGGTAGTAGCGGCTTATAACCCGAAAAGTACGGTAGTTTGCCGAGAGCCCTGCTTTTCCTTGAAACGACCAGTGTGTAGCATTTAGGGGGATTTATTTGCAGAAATTGTATATATTATTAAAAGGCATGTTGTCTTTAGTGTATATTAAATTGAAAATAATAATTGTTAGCTTAGAATGAGCAGTTTATATCTACATATGGAGCTGGCCAAGAGGGCCATTTTCAGAGCCATTTTCATGTTTTTGCTTCGGCCACCGTAGTTCTCCTTTACATGCTTGGCAAATTCTACACACTCCACCTTTAAATACTTTCTTTTTAGGAAGCAAATCATGTATTTAAGGAACAGATGTAACAATAGTTTTTTGTAACAAACAAAGCCATTGGATGAAATTGCCTATACACCCTGAATACTGTATGTGCACTTGAATTTCAACTGGCAAGAAACCTTAGAGCTAATTAATATGCTTGATAACTCATGATGTAAATAATAACATATCTAGTCAATCCTCTCAAAAAAATAATCGTCTAACCTGTTGAGAACATTTAGTGTTGAATACATGATCAGGCACACACACCCAGACATACACACTCCCTGATGTGTCAGAGCCCTACTTACACTCGGTGGTCCATTTGTGCGGCTCCAGCATCAGGTGCTGCTTGGTTTGTTCCAGCTCCTTCTTCAGACACTGGTACTTGGCTCTGACTTCACTGATTCTCTGCTGACGGTGTTCCAACAGACGGAGCTTGGGGCTGCCATACACCACCTCCTGGCATGCACACACAGAGAGAAGACAGAGAGGCAGATATGGATTTTATTCACCTTTTATTTATCTGGAGGACTCTGTTGGGAAACACATGTGGCTCTCTTTCAGCAGCAGCCTGCTTAACATTCACACTGTTGCATACATTCACACCTCATCGACCCTTCAGTGTGAACCCAGCCGAGTGCTTTCGGACACTGAGCAGCTTCACTGGAGCAGTCGGGGGTTAAGTGGCTTTCTTAAGGCTTGCTGTAGTGTAAATCTATATTTCATGGTTTTTCTCTCCCACCCTCGCTCCCTCCCCTGAATACATAAAGGTTTAAGAGTGGAAGCCTAAAAACCTGCACCATGCATTAATTTGCAATGATTTCACGAGTTACACAGAAAAACTCTGTATTCTGCTAAATCTGAGGATTTTTTTATATTTTCTTAAATTAAGTAACAGAGAAATAGTAGATTTATTTAAAAGAAAAGCTCACTATTCATACAGAACATAGTGCTAATATTGATTCATTAATTTTGTGAAAATCCTTACTTGTTTTTAAGTCTTTTTCCTCTTTAATACGTACAATACTGTAACTCATGTCTTCTTCCTCTCGTTCTCCTCCAGCAGCAGTGTCCAACAGAAGAACACTTATTGCTTTTTAGTGTGTCCCACAAGTATTATTCATCAAATCAATTTCTTTGACATCAGTACAATATGGCTCGTGCCCTCTGGGCCTCTGTCACGGCTCTTTGGCTCTCCACCTTCTTTCATTTTCTCAGTCTCCTTCACTCTACCACCATAACGTACATTCTCCCCACACACTTTCTCTTTTTTTTAACCCTTACATGCCTTGTTTGATCCCTCTTTCGTTTACAAATACACTCCCACACTGTTACACTCTCTTCTCCCTCTTTCCCCACTGTATGTGAATGAGATTATTTTGCCCGTGGTGATTGGTGAATTTCAATCTTATCTGTACCTGCCATAATTGTAATTCTCACAGTCACATCCTCCTTTCTCTGTACAGATGGTGAAAACAACCTGAGGTTAATTCTAGACCCATCTGAATATTGGCGTCCACAATATTGTGGGGAAAGCTGTAGTGTAAAATATATTTCAAGAATATTAACATTCTTCCTGTATTTTCTTCAGGATGAATGCACTTGAAGCACTTTACAAACTGAATCCTCAAATTCTAATTGTGTTCCAGTTGGAACTTGTTATTGTTAAAGTGGATCAGGTTTGTTTCTCTTTCCGTTTCCTTCACCCGTGACTCAGCCGCCTGCATTCTCTCTCTCACCTTGACCCCTCCTTTGTCTCTCCTCTTCTGCAGTCGCTCAACATCATCTATCTCATAGACCTTGATCTCAAAGGTTTCTGTCGTTGCAGTCGTGCCACGGAGGTTTGAGGGAGTTGGGGGCCCCAGTGGACCATCTACCCAGCATGCACCTGGGCTGGACGAGGAGGAGGAAGAGGAGGTGATGGCCTGTTTGGAGGAGCGGTGAGAAGGTGAGGAGGAGGAAGAGTCCAAGGTCAGTGCTGGGATCAGACGACGACGCTGCAGGCCTGAAAATAGGATGAGGACAAAAAAGAGTGTTACGCACCACCAGAGTTTATCATAAAGCGCCTTATTCATTTCTTGAGTACTTATTCTAACACTGCTTGATACATGTACAAAATATGTCTTTCTTAAATGTTTCTTCAAGTGATGCATTGTAGAAAGTTGTGGATTTTGTCAGTGGCTAATCTTCATCAAATTTAAAGGGAAACTCTATCCTTCAACTGACCAAATAGCCATTTCAACCATAAACCAGTGTGCTACACCACTCAAACTGCTAGCTTGATACTGAACTAGATCAACTAAGAATATATTCTTCTCAATTAATTGACTGACCAAAGTTTCTTTATTGCCAAATATTTTCTTTCTAGTCTATACCATTAAAATAATTGTATGTGATTCAGAAGTACACTTATTTGCTTTTTTCCGAGAGGAAGATGAAAACATTTAACATTTAATGATACAATGGTGAGTGGGCCCGCCCACTTACTGTCAAAAAGAAGAACAAAAACACGAGTGAGTGAGCAGGTGAAAGATACGCAAGCAGAAGAGCAGTGATAGAAGTCGTGCTCCAGGGGAAGCTCCTCGCCCTCACAGCACGGGTTTCTCCTCGCGGGCTTTAATTTTGCTCGCGTGAGCAGAGATATTCTGCGCGGAGTGATGTGAAAGCACTTGCAAAAGTAATTTGCGTGAGCGGCTGTTTGAGTTGCACGCGCGGGACCTCTACAGACGCGCGTGCATCTCATTTGTGCTCGCGGATTTGGACATTGATTTGCCTTATACCATCGAACTCTGCAAGGATGCGTATTTTGCGAAATGTCAAACTATATCTTTAATTTAACATGATGGCTTACATGGCTTGGTGGTAACAAAGGACCATTCAGGATGAGAACGTAAACAGACAAGAAAAAACATGTTTTCAGCTATGCATGTGTTAATACTGTATAGCCATGTACAGCACAACTTAAGTATCCTTGCACTCAATACAGAACCCCTACTTCTTCACCCTTTACCATTTGCTTTGAATAACTCAGAGGAAAACAGGAAGACAGGGCATAGATATAAAAGCATAATAGTGTAAGATGAGGAAAGAGATCATGGGTGGTAGAGACAACAACAACTGGAGAGAGGCAATAGGAAAGGACAAAGGAAAAGCATTGAGTGATTGAAAAAGCAGAAAGGAACTAGAAATAGATGATGGGGTGTGAAGTCAGATACAAAGTTTAGTCTCTGTTCATGAAACCCACAGATGAGAACAGCAGGTCACTCTCTAATCTGCCCACTCTAGAATGAACACACACACATTCATACTTGCACACACGCTTTGCATAGAAATTGCCAGCCATGTAGGAATGAGAGTTATCTGATTCACTAGGAACTGGGAGATAAAGTGTGTGAGAGACGAAGGAGGGAGAGAGTGCTGAGTTTAATAAGGTTGCAGCTATCTTTTGGTCTTCATTGTGGCACAGGAAGGTCAAGCAGAGACATTAGTATTTCATTACGTAGTAGGAAGCGGATTATAAAAGGACAGAGAAAGAATAAGGATCTGCATGGTGGGGAAGATGCATGGGGAGAAAGTTGGACAAATGTGAGAGAGGAATAGATGAAAAAATTATATTTTGTTAGATAGTTAATGAACATGAAGGGAGAGTCAACTCGAGATTTGATTAAAATGTCAGTCTCACTAACATCTTCACACATTGCTTCAGTCTGTGGCACGTCTGTTCTTCCTATTGATTCTTTCCACCTGAATTTGGACTGAATCGTTGTATCCATCTTGAACATGTGCAACAAACACAGATTTGACAGTGAATGCTCTCTTTGACGTTTGTGGTTTTAAGCAACATTTGATTTAATCCAGACTTTATGCTGCGCGGCAGAAGGCGAGGCTGCAGCATACTCATGTATGGAAAGGGTTACTCCAATTTAAATTATTAATCAGAGACACACCAGGAAGAGCTGCCTCTGTCCAATCAGATTTTATGCACATATCCATTCTCGTGGTTAACCAGGAGAGTGTAATTTGTCGGGCACATTAGCAGCCTCTCTGTGCACTGTTCTGGTGAATATATATTCATTACAGCCCACACCAGCAGATTCCCTTTACCATTTCACAGATGGATGGCCAGGGTCACCTTTCATACCTGCTAACTCCTTCTGCAGCTACAGCTTCGTTCACTTTTCTCTGACACGTTCATTGCTTTCTCATTTTGCTTTTTCACCAATGGATTCTCCTCACAGAGGTATTTCTTTAGCTGTTCTTTGTTTTCAAAAAGGCCTAGCAGTCTTCTGATCACATCTTATCAAAGCTGTCACCTCTATAGATTTCACAATACAAATATTATTTTTGATGCTTTTCAGCTGCAGTAAAATGAATACATGTTGAGAACAGAATCAACTCAATAATCGTGGTCATCTTTACATGTGGCATTGGGATTGTGTTCACTGATTGAGAATGTAATTATTCATTCATGAAAATAACCAAGAGTCAATTTCTCATTTGATTTTGTAGATGGTGTTCTTGTTGCTACAGGGTGTTTGTGGGTTCATGACTTTCACAAGTGTAATTGAGATCTCACTCATAGCTTTGTCATTTCTAAATTAATTATAGAGTGCTGTAGCTCTACTGATTAGGGCAAATGCCAAACCTTTCCCCTATAAACTAGAAGTAAGCTGATCCCCAAAATGTTATATGCCTTTCTTGTCTACTCCATAATCCAATTAAATGACAACGTAATTTGAGCAATATTAAGAGAATAGATGTGATCGTGACCTGTGTTGCTCCTGCTCTTCTTGCTGCTCTTGGAGCTCCGTCTGGAGGAGGTGGTGGCTGAGCTGTGCTCACTGACAGAGTCCTGAGCGGAGGAGGTACTTCCTGTGTTCTCGCTGCTGTCTCTCAGCATGCTCTCATAGCCACTGCTGCCTCCACTGTGATAAAACAAGGCTGTTTTCCCCATGGCTGGGGGGAGCTCGCCACTCAGTACGCTGCTGTTAGAGGCAGAATGAGATGGACAGTTGAAGGTAAAATCTAAAAAATGTAATGTTTTAAGCAGCAGAAAAAAATGATTTTGACATATCTCAGTGAAATTGAGATCATACCTGTTGTCACTAGCATGGCCGCTGCTACAGCGGTGTGCTTTTCTGGGAGCTGTGATCTTGCTGTAGGGTGAGGGCAGCGTTTGGACCACTGTTATCTTCTCCTCAACTGGACCACCTCCACTACTACCACCACCACCACTTCCTGCTCCAGTTCCTCCTCCACTGAGAACAGGAAAATAGGATAAAAGAGTTTAACCCATGAACAGATTATTTTTGTAAATTGTTTTTATGCCATTTTGGCTGTTTTAGTTAATAATGCACATTTGAGCAGAGGGAATGACGGCCCTGATGGAATGATGAAAACTGCATTTTTTTGCGACATGCACCGTAGACCATCAGGATTTTGTTATGCATGCTATTATTGTAATTAACTCAATTCATATACCTGTATAGTCCTTTTTGAATTTTCTTTGTTTAGGATGTCCTACTAAATGCTTGAAATGGAAAATGAAATAAAGTAAAACTTATTAACCTTGCCCCGCCGACTCCTCTTTCTTCTGCTGGATCTGTGCCACCTCCTTGGGTATGATTTCTGGAACGGGGCCCTGCACTTCCCTGGAGGAGCTCTGAGATTCGACCATTGACAGCCCGGAGAGGCAGCTTGGCAGCCAGGCTCCCCCCTCGACTGCGGCTTAAAGACTGGGTAGACCAGGATCCAGGGGAAGGTCCCTGCTGCTGCAGAGGGCCCTGGACTGAGCTCTGGGGCTGAGGAAACAGATACATTGCTGAGGTGGATGTAAGGAGAAACAGAGGCCATGATGACTTGAATTACTTGCATTTATTGAGCAATTTATTTTTGTCTGTTGACATTGTTAAAACTGGGTGGTTCATCTAGTTTTGTCTGATGAGCTGAGTCATGTAGTTTATTGTTGTTAAAAGTGTGTTCATTTACAGTCAAGAAATATTTGTTCCTACCTTTCCATTAGGAGGAAGACTGGAGCTGCGGCTGGAAGCTTGGCTTAAAGATTTGGTGGAGAAGCTCAGAGTCTTGGTGCTGGATGCAGACAGACTCCTGGTTTTGGGGCTGCTGGTCATCAGCAGCTTACTGACTGCTGAGATCTTTGACTGGCCACTGGTTTTGGCAGGTGACTGTGGTGCGCTGCTTGGACCGGGACTGGCACTGAAACTGGGGCTGCTGATGTTTCCAGTGGGAGAAGATGCTGATCCAGCACGGGTGAGACTGCGCCCAGTACGAGGCATTGTGCTGTCCCCCCTCACTTCCCCTCCTCCCCCTCTCAGGCTCCCCCCTCTCTCCAGAGAGAAGCAGTCATAGTGGTGGGAACCACTGTGGGAGCTGTGGACCCGACCCAGAGAGTTGGTCCTGTTTGCAAGCTGTTCCAACTTGGCGCTGAAGAGTCTGCTGCTGTCTATGCTGGAGCCTCGTTGTCTGTTGATCTCTGCATCATCTGCCGAGATGCCCAGCAATGACACTCCATGGCTGGGTTGGTGGAGAAGGCTGGCTGCCCTGTTCCGCTGGTCAAGGCTCGACTTCCGTATCGGTGGCAGAGGTGGGATTCCCCCCTTCTTGTGGGAGAAAAAGCCTAGTTTTCCAGTTGATCCCCGGCGGTCAAGTGTGGCTCGAGGACTGCAGGGAGTTGAAGTGGTGACACCAAGATTACGATACTCGTTTCCATTGCCCAAGCCATCATGGCGGTTGAGACGGTGCCAGCCGCGTGGAAGACTGGCAGTGCGGTGGATGTCTGGGCTGTAGATACTCGTCAGACATTCTCCCTGGGCAACAATGGCCACCATCTCACAGCCATCCACCACTCTCTTAAAGGAATCTGGAGACGATACAATCTCACCACCTGAACTAGAGCTGCCATGATCCCCACCTGGTTATGGAAGAATAACAAATGACAAAGAACATTGCCTGAATTTAAGAATCCTAGCTATCTTTTTATTTCTAAACAACTGTTTCCCTGTTTCTTACCATCAGGCCTGGACTGTCTACCGGCCAGCTGATTGACATGAAGTGTCAGTGCATTAAAAGCAGCTATACCCTTTCGAGGCTAAGTCTATGTTTTTAGATATTGAAAATAAAGACCTGCTCTGTTCTGTCAGGTGAGTATACCCCCTCTTACGCAGAGCTACCAGAGTTTTATGATGATCAACAGAAGTCCAGTCAGAAAATACTCCTTCTTGTAGCATTAATTATGGAAGTGCCAAACTCTTGAAACTGAAGACTTTTGGCTGTTTTTTAAGGCACTATTCTTGGGTAGTAATACAGTTCAAAAATATGTTACTGGCAGACACAGTAAACATATTCCAACAAAGCAATTACAGTATATTTGGTCTGTTGTGAATGCATAGAGATTGGCATGGCCCGGCCTGACGTTAAGATTCACAGTCTGATGTATTATCCCAGTCCAACCCCGCTTACCATCCCTGCAGAAGCTCCGGTGGTCTCCGGTCGCAGTTCCCGTCTGACATTTTGAATGCTCCATGTCCCTCTTCTCTGACTTCACTTCATATACAAGCTCCCTGGATCTCCCCTCCTCCACGACACGTTTCAACCAGGGGTCTTCAAAGCTCATCTCACTGGAAATAGACGCTAAAAGCGGTGCATTATATTTGCCTGGGTCTTTCATTAAGCAGGTCCTTGTAGGTGAAGAGAGGATGGTTGGTTCCTGTAAAACCATGGGTTTGACAGCCACATATTGGTGCACACTGATGGTGGTCTTGAAAGGGGAGAGGTTACTAGGTCCTGCCAAAATTTGGATGTTAGTTTTAGCCATGGATGGAGGCAGTTTCCTCAGCCTGTCTTTGGTTGCAGTAGCCTTGTTACCCCCATTTTCTGACAGCACCACCTCTCCCTCCAGACTCCCCCTTCTTGGGCTGCCACCGTTCTCATAACCACCCAGACCATCCAATCCTAACGAAAGGCTCTGGCTGAGTTCAGGTTCAGCCAGGGCCTCCCCTTGCTGGCTCTGGGACTGACTGAAGCTGTGGAGAGACTGGTCAGCTTCACTGCCCATGCTCAGATCACTCATCCAGGAGGAGATTGGTGAACCACAGTTAGACCTCACTGTGGAAAAGGCTTCACCCTCTATTCGCAACTTGGCCATGGCCACCTACAACAGGAAAAAATGAAATTGGATATAAGATCTTGAAATTTCCAAAACAATGATTTACATAATGAATACACTATCAATTAAGAACTATAAACAATTAATTACATACAATTTAGGCGCTGGTCAAGTAGTACAAAATTATTTTGTCAAATGAAGTATTATTAAAGACAAATACTGTAAATCATATGGGAATTTTAATCGAAGGTATACATGTGGTTGTTTGATTGATTGATAATGGGCTCACTGAGTCCATGATCCAATCAGATGAGACAGAATTGCTTGCAAGTGGCAGCCATGTTGGCCCCTTGGCCTTTGTTATGGTGGGTATTTGGTTTTGGCTCAAATATGATCAAATCAGCCATATGTGTGAACAGTTAGTTTGGGACACATTTGAACATGCCAAATGAGCTTAGTCTCTGTAAATTAAAAGTGAGTCAATCACACTAACCTCTGCCATGGCAGCAACATCCGTAACTCCTGAGGTTGTTGCAGGACCTGCAGACATGTGATAATCCTCCACAGCTCCATCCTCGGCAGTACTGATAAGGCAGGATGCTTGAGAGCCTGAAGCAAGGGCAGTGAAGGAGCAACAGTCACTTTTGAAGCTGATGATGCTCGTTGGACGACAGGTGAGTCCCTGAGTCTCTATGAGAACTGTAACATAAGGTCTTCCTCACCTCCAGAAGTATACACCGGTTCATCCTCCCCAAACGAGAGAAGTCCAACTGTTTCTACAGAAGCTGCTGGTCCTGAGGCTGCAAATGGAGTTTGAGAATCAGGTTACCACATTTGTGGAAATTTTGTTAGTTTCCATATTCATCTTCATAATTCTCTTTCTTTGTGTATGACTCATATGACCTTTGTTTGCATCTCCTCCTTTCCTTATAGCAATGTTTTAGTTTAACTCACCATCCCTGTGCGTGTCCAGGGGAATCGGTGGGACGTCATCGTCACAGAGTGTCTCTGCTGATCCCAGACTGGCAGACAGAGACTGAGCTGGCTCTCGGACTTGTGGGCTCATGCCCACCGGAGAAGTCCTGGAGAGCAGGGACTCTGAGGATCGGCCGCTGTCTGCAGCCAAACTGTCTGCAGAATCAGAAACACACACTTGGCATTGTAATTCATTTTGTTTTCCAAGTGCAGAATAGAAGGAAATTGGCTTCACACTATGATGCCAATTTGGAACCACTGGTTAGTTTACTGATAAACCGTGTTGTGCTGTAATGACTCAGTATGTGGCTATATTTGAAATGCCTTAAGACATTCATGTAGACTCTGTAATCGACGTTTGGCATAAAACCCCAACAACACTACCTGCCAGAGGGAGATGTGTTTAAGGACTCCCAATAACAGGCTGTTCATACAACATTAAGACTTAAGCAGTACCAATACAGTACTCCATTCTAAAGCATAAACATGTAGAAAGAAGCATACTGTCTGAGGTCAAAGCATCTGTGGCCTGTCCGTCTTGAGCAAGAGTGTGTGAGGACAAGGGGGGTGTTGCCGGCATCACGCACTTCTGAGTGTACACTTTACACCGCTGGGACGGGGAGGACGGAGGCCTGAGGAGCAATACAAGGATCAAACATTATGGAGCCGGTCTTTGGCGCTGCTGCCTTCTTACACATTTAGACTGTTTATTAGCCAACATGCAACTCCTTAATTACTGCTTACTGCTGCTATAGCACACATTTAAATAATTTTTGTCTTTGTTTTTTTTAGACATCTTCCAAATGTTGTCAACATTATTGTCCACACATACCTAGATATACATGTGTACCTTACCTGTAGTCTGAGGTTTTGGTCAGACTAGCGATGCCGAGGCGTGGTGATCCTAATGGCCGGGACTTTCCCTCAGTGTTACTGCCCCCATTCAGACTCTCACGGCTATTTAGAGAAACAATAAAAGAGACATCTTCTCAATTAAAGTCAGATCATTTCAATGGCTAATAGCAACATATGAAAAATAAAATTCCAACCAATCATACATAACTCCTACTTACCCGTCATGCATGGAGCTCTTAGCTCTCTGTAGGGGGTTAGAGGTGATGCTGCTGCTTCCTGTAACACTCTTGGTACCAGTAACGATGGGGGAACCTGAACTCTGAGCCAGGTTGTGGATCATTGTCTGAGCCAGCTCTGCCTCTTCCACCACCTCCTTGATCTCCTGCAGCTGCTGGTCATTGGTCCTCCTCCTGGAGGCTGTCGCTACTGAGGAGGAGAACTGTACTGGACCATCTACAGCACATGCAGAGCCTGTGGGATGTTGGACAGGACAATGCTTTCTAAATCCCTAACACTATAAAAAGGAACTTGACTTGATGCTGAGTTACAGAACTCTTAAAAGCCAGTTTGTGGTCACAGATAATTTTTGTCCTAAAAGAAAAACTTGTTGTAATACAACATTTATATACGGGATATGTAATCAATGAATTAACCTGTTTTAGTTTCTGTATCCAACACAGCAGCAGAGTCCGGAGCAGAAGGAGCTGAGATTGGGACCGCTGAAGATGGACATGGCTCTTGTTTGGCACCTTGTTTGCTTGCTGGAACTTCTTCAAAGGGGAACTTTGTCACCTGAACAAAGGACAGAATGGATGAAAATGAGAAATTCAAACGGTTCCTGTACAAAATACTTTAACAATAGTAAGGTAATGTAACACAGTTGGAAGCATATGTTTATTGGGACAGAAAAAGCACCCCGACAAACACAAGCTGTGACAGCAAGCAAAGGGTTAGGCAGATAGAGTTCATGCGAAAAATACGAAGCAGATACAAAAAAAACACCCTTTTCCATTTGAATAGATAGTGTTTAACTTGTCAAAGAACCCATCAAACTTAAATACAGTATGTCTTTCTCTTCTCTGATATTTTTTAGTCATTTCTTACAAATAACAAAAAAATTACAGAAAACTTGAATCACCTCCTCGCTGCCATCAATGCAGTCCAGTCTCTCCTGCAGCTCAGCAAAGGTGTTGCATTTCAGGCACTCGGCTCCTTCCTCTGGGACGGGGGCCAACGGCTGCCCGAGCAGTGACTGGGAGGGCTGAGGCAGAGGCTGGGAGGAGACAGCGGGTTGGTCTTCTGGCTGAGACTGCACCTGTTGGAACAGAAATCATGAAGATGTGAGTGAGTTGCTTTGCATCAAATATTATTTTGATTACTGCTGATTGTCTAAACAAAATACAATATTTACACTAACAAGTAAATGTATTTAATTTACCTTGTTCTGGGATCCAGCCGCCTGACTTTGACTTTGTGTTTGTTGCTGCTCTGACGTTTTACCTCGAAGCAAAGCAGGAATAATTGGTACAAATTCTGGTGGTCCCTCGTTGTCCGTCAGCTCTCTATCTGAAACCGCAGCCCCGTTCGGGCCCACGTAGATCACCGTGTCACATGACTGCTCGCTGCTCGAATATTCGTCAGGGTCACTAGACAGTCGCAGCAACGGAAGGTCAGAGTCGGAGTCACCACGGTGGTGGAAAGGTCGCAGATGGGTCGGCCGACGCATGCGACCCTCCTCGCAGGAGCTCTCTCCTCCAGAGGAGCTGGACGTGTATTGCTGAAGAGGGATAGAGACAAGCAAGCAAGAAGCAGAGTTGGTGGTGAGAGAGAAATATTTCCTTTTTAGATTTGCAGAGCAGGATTTCTTTTTTTTCTTCCTTTAATTGACAGTTCACACCGGAGAGAGATGGGAAAGATTGAGGAGAGAGAGAAAATTATGACATCCACTCAGATCCTGGAGATGCAGCTTAGCCAAGTAACAGATTTAAGATAAGAACTTTCATTTCTATTTAATTTCTATCACAGACTGACAATTTCATGTTTTATTGATATTTTTAGACTTCCCCTTTTTCTTCAGCTTAACAATTTTGAAATAAGTGATATGAACATTTAAAGGTGAGAGAGGGTGACAGCAGCACGGGTGGTGCATGCAGTGGCTATTCTTGAACTTAATGTACCTACAATTTTTTATGAAGCGTAGATGTTTGACTAAAACTCACCACCGTGACTTTAGTTTTCTTCTTTTTCATTCGGAGGACACGGGAAGCGATCTGGATGGTGGAAAGGGTTTCTGAGAAGTCTCTGGGCAAGGCGGAGATGTGAGCAATCATGGTGGTCCGGCAGTTCATGTTGCCTAGCGACTCCCTTAGCAACATGGTCAGCTTGCTGTCCCTAGTAACAGACACACGCCAAGATGTGAGCTCTAAACGCACACACACAGGTACTCAAACATGTGACACAACCGCTCGATTTTCTAGCAGTGCACCCACACACAAATTACATTTGAGAAAGGATCATTAATAGCTCGGCTAAAGACGACACAACACTCGGCTAGTATATTCATACAAAGGAAACAAGACAAAGTTAATGATAATTATTGATTTTGTCTATTGATCAGCGCTGCTTAAACACATGAAGGTCTGCTATTCAAGGCTAAAGCTAACAGTCTTACAAGAAGCACTCTGGATATTATGTAGTCTAATATTGGGAGATGATCTAACTCCCAGAGAGATTATACTAGCAGATGGGAGAGTAAAAGTAGGCTGTGTGTTAAAGAAACGACTTTCTCCTGGGTGGGCTACTGCAATCATTCAGTGTGTGTGTGTGTGTGTGTGTGTGTGTGTGTGTGTGTGTGTGTGTGGAGGCCTGCAGGCTGATGGTGAGTAAAGCTCCTCTGTGGCCCAATATCTCACGCTGCTGTCCCCCTTCTCTAAAAACACAGCCTGCAGGCATGTCTCACACACGTATGTGTACATTCACATCCTCACAGATACACACACAAGTATGTATACACTCCTATCTTGACCTCCTCTCTCTCGTCTCTTTTCTCTGTTTGCCTCAACAAACCCTCATCTCTCTCCCAGCTAGATCTTACTCTATCTCGATATCGCTCCCAGAAGTTAATGCAAGTAAATTCATGACTCATGAAGTATTCATTTGCATGTTAATTCAAGTGCTGGGGACGTTGGAGATCAAACCTCCCAGTGCTTAATTGTATTACCCTTTTTAATTATAATTTTTACAGTGAAGACTACTGTATGAGGCTCTCTTTGATTAAAACTAGCCTATATTGAAAGCAGCATCGAAATTCCTAGATCCCCATTATTACAGGATACTAACATTGAGCACCACAAATAAAGAAGACACATTACAAACATGTTCACTTACAGCTTTTATACTTGTGTATGACTGAGCTCATGAATTAAGGCAACCTCTAGACTTTCCTGAAGTGCGCTGGAATTTCTATGCTTATATTACTCATATTAGCAATTGCAATGGTCAAATGGGATATTGGATTATAGAACAACTGACTGTGTCCCTGCACAGTTGGGTTTCAGTGGAAAGATTTAGGGAGCTGTATGACTGGAGGGGGATTTGCCAGGAGAGAGATACAACAAATCAGATGGAAGTGGTCGGATTTAGGACAAGGAGCTGTAGACAGTCCCTGATGAAAAAGGTTTAAGTTTCGTGAATGTGAGAAGAGCCTTTAAATCTACATGAGCATGAAACTCTGTCTGTCTGGCTTCACGCTGAGACGCTTCGATTCATGTCTGGACAAGAGCCAAAATCTTGATTTGTGTGGTAACAGACAGCTGTCTGCCCTTTTTAATTGAACTGGGAAGCTATATACACATGACAATGTCTACTAATCAACTGGGATGGAATCACTGGTTACCTAGCAACAGCACTGGAACAGGACTAGGATTATAAGAACAGGATGGGACCCTATTCCAAAAGTATTGGAGCACTGGGAGACTGTCCCGGCCTTTAACTGTGATGAAAGGATTGAAGCAGATTTCTTGGAATCCAACTAGATTTATGCAAAATTTTTGTTTAGTCATTTCTTCCAATAATTTCACATCACAAGACAGACTGTTTGTAACTGTCTGACGGCAAGTCAGTTGGTTATCTGATTGGACCATTTATTTGGACCAGACTAAAATAGCTCAGCAACGATTAGAGGGGTCGCCATGAAATTCTGAAAAGACATTCATGATCTGCGGATGATGAAACCTATGACTTTGGTGATCCTGTGAGTTTTCAACGATAGCATACCATGAGGTTGGCTTTTGGGGTTTCTATTAACTACTGGATGGATTGCTATAACATTTGTTATAAGTTATCCACGATCACCACTGACATCCACGTATGCTCCAAAGCCTTTGCTCAGTCCTTTGTGATTCTGTGGTGACCGTTATGTTACTCCTTGGTTCTAGAGAAGTGTCAGTAACACTGCATACTTTGCTAAATCAGTCCAAATAGTCTGACAATCCGACACCACTCTGAGTCATCAGTGCCAAACCATACTCAGCACAGCTTTTCTTGCAGCTTCAGTGTTAGGTAGCAGGTTGTTTTGCAATGTAAATGCAAAAGCTTGTGATTTAATTAACCCAGCAAGACGCACAGAGCTACAAAGCCCTTAAGGAGAGTGGAAGAGCAAGAGGGAAGGTGGGAAGACAAGGTAAAATGAGGACATGGTACAGTTTGGTCCATTACCTGGACATTGCCTGGGCATGCCAAACGTTACTACAGCCATTATAATTGTTTCCCCTGTCACATGTATTTGTATTCTATCACTGTTTTAGTCTGGATACAGTCTCTGTGTTTGTTTTTTTCTCCGCTCTCTCTCTCCTTTGCTCTCATTGGCAGTCAGTTAACCAGCAAAATGAATATGATGAATATGTAACAGCAGCTGTTGTTGTTTATAGCAATAAGTCCCTAAATCCTGAAGCAACTTAAGAGATCTCTCGTCTACTTTCCTCTCTTCCTCTCCTCACCAAAACATACTGCTTTCCCCTTATTTCAACTCTCCACACTTCTTTCTCCAAATTGTTTTCTACCTCAATTTCTTCTCCTTACTTTATTAAAAGCATCTTTGCTCATTTCTCCTCTCCTCTCCTCTCCTCATACATACACCTGCACACACCACCTTACTTGTATGGAATGTGCTTGCTCCCGTTGACCAGGGCCAGGATCACGTTGCCGAGGGCAGATAGAGAAAGGCACAGAGGGGCCGAACTGGGCAAAGAGTTCTCACTGCTGTTCCCACCTCCTCCTCCTCCTCCTTCTCCTCCTCCTCCAAGTACTTTGAGATCACAACTGCCCAAGTCCAGCAGGTGGAGACGACTGCGACCTCCTGACACTTTCAAAGTGAGAAAATGTGTGAAATGTGGGAGGAAAGACTGAAGAGGGGAAGGGGTACGGATACAAAACTATTGTACCCCTATCTATATCATCAAAAAACACTTTCTGTGGTGGTATTTTCAGGAGTATAGACCAGTTTGAAAGTGTACAACTATTGAATGTACAGTGAGAAATTAATTTAAAGTAATTATGTGAACATAATTGAAGACATGTTGTGTTCCCACATAAGGGCTTTATGTCATCCTCAAATATCCTCATTGCCTGCATGGGATATACGCATGTGTGTGATGTGACTATCTATTGAATCTATTTCAGGATCATACAGTCTGTGACAGGTTTGTGCACTATTTATCCATCGTGACTATAAAAATTGATCTGTCAATCATTGTTGTGTGCACTCACTCCTTACCTTGTCTCCCATGTGGTGAAGCAATATTTCATTAGTAAACCGCATGTTTGCGGCTGCTTTTATTCTAATATGATTATCAGATGTAGAACTCCCAGCAGGCAATGTGTGATGTGATTTGAACAGTACAAATAGTGTTGTATCTGCAGCAGTAGAAGTAGTGATTTGTTAGTTTGTTGTTTTATTGTTGTATTCAAGTTCATATTTTTGTATTATTTTTTTTGGTGTTATTTGAACAAATCGTACTTACTTCCTCCTTTGCCGGTCTTTTCCATGCGGTATTGGTATATGTGTAATGTAAACAGCATGTGTGAGTTTCTATGTTCTTCTTCGGTGGTGTTAGGGCGTTGACTACTGTGGCGAGCTGCTATGGCTGCATCCAGAAACCAGGCTGCCTTCTCTGGGGTCGGAGCACGCAGTTCAGACTGGTTCTGGAGCTGGAAGATGTGTGTGAGGAGAAAGGTTGTGTGAATATAGAAAAGGAGCCAGACAAAAGGAAAGTTACAATTTAATCTTAGCTGAGGCTTAATTTAACGTCCTAGAAGTGTCAAACATTGATAATACTCATGTACTGATTGATTGACATATTCCAATAAAGCATTTTCTAGTTTGTCTGCAGGTATGGCAGACAGAGATAGAGGAAATGCAGAGGTGAGTAAGAGAGAGGGATTGTGTGTGTGTGTGTGTGTGTGTGTGTGTGTGTGTGTGTGTGTGTGTGTGTGTGTGTGTGTGCGCGTGTGGTACTGCAGGATATCATTACCGATGAGATTATGTCAGATTAGTTAAGGATTACACAACTGTTCTTGTATCAGACCCTATAATCCTATAAACATAAAATTGCAGCTCAACACACACACACACACACACACACACACACACACACACACACACACACACACACACACACACACACACACACACACACACACAGTTCACACAGTTCACACTCTGTCACTCAGTTGTTTTTGGCGCTCTTCTACATACACACACTATTCAGACAAATTTAAAATGAATGACATTAGTCATAATGGTAATTAGATTTAGTGCCATGTAAGTAGCCTTTTGTTTTCTAAATCACGCTCATCAAAGTGGATTGTTTAGCAATCAATCAATTTAAAAATGTCACTTAAAGCAAAGTAAATTTCATTGTTCATTTTATATCGAACAATATACATGTTTTCTAGTTTGGGCCTTTTTGTCTTTGTCATTGAGTCTTTTGCACTTGTTGTTCTTTGATTTCGTTGGAGTGTAACCCTATTTTAAGTAACACAGCTATTTTTTGATCTGGTATTTTAAAAGATGCTTGGTGTATTTTTACTCTAATAGCATGCTGAAGCTTTCATATTGTATCTGCTGCTCTAATGTGAGTGTGTGCATAAGCAAGCGTGCACATGCAACAGTAGCTAAAATAACAGAGAACACCCTGAGGCTAAAAAAAACAATGGTAAAGCATATTGATAACAAGGCCTAAGGCTGTTTATACACACACTTGCAGAATTTAATGTACAGCAGACACGTTTCATAAACAAATGCTACCCTCAAATGTTTTTGTGCATGTGTGTCTATACATTACCTGCATGCCACAGATGGGGTCCTCAAAAAGGTAGACTCCAGGTGACTGTCCATCCTGTAAACTGCCTGTGGCGACTTCAGACAGCAAATCCTTAAGGTTCTCCTCTTTTCCCCAAACCTACAAACAGACACACATTATTTACGTCTGTATGTTTTGAAATTCTGATTGTGACATCATTATAAAATAACCCACAATATGAATTTTTTAGGCTCAATGTTTTAGGTCAAACTTAAATTATATAACTCATCAAACCTGACAGGAATGATCAGCCTCATGTGACTGAATTGAAAGGACGATACATTTCTTCTCTCCAGCTTTCTCTGACTTTACTTATACAAGTTGAGGGAAACAACAGATCAAGAAAAGAGGAATCTTTTTATAAATGAAGAAAGTTGTTTGTGGTTCTTTTGTTGCTCAGACCTAAAATGAATACATTTGAACCAGATGGTGAATCAGAAAACATATCTAATACATAATTTGAGTTTAATCTGTGATCGTCTTCACTCTGGTATGAAACTCCAGCAATCAGCTGCAGCGTCCAATCCCAATCAAATAACTGATGAACAATGAGGGGGCGTGTCGAGCAATAAAACACTTCCTGGAAGCCGCTCTCGTGCCTCCTTGATCATGGCTCCTCCAAGATCCTCGCTCGTCAGAGCAGAATAAGAGCTTTGGGATGGCCGTCTATATGGCGGCGCAGAACAACTTCCGGTTCAATCGAGGAGCGAGGAAACGACAATTAAGAGACTTGGGATGTACCCAGTGTCTTTTATTTTCTGACTATATTCTAAATTCGTCTTTATTAAAACCTTGTCAGAGAGAAGTAATTACTTGTGATGGCAAATCAAGAGTTACAAATATAACATTTAGGTCAACTGTTGTCTGATACGGGACTGCCAGCACCCCAGCTACAACACTACAACTACAACCAAAAGTCTGTATCAGTAATGGCACCAGTGAAACTCTGCAAGCAATATCGTAAATTGAGGTCTCGCCAGTAACACTGACCTCGACTGCAGAGACACGAACAGAGAAACGTGCTCCTGTTTTCTCCTTCCTTTCATTGATGAGTTTAAACAACCAGGAGATGGCACAAGGGATTATCCCTAGAGTCTGGAGAGAGTCATCACGGCCAATCATGGTGTAGGATTTACCTGGAAGAGACGGACAGAAAAACAAAATAGGGCAAGGGTGAATGGAGTAAAGGTAGATATATCCAAATAAACATAATCACTTCCAGTCAGAAAGGTGCTTTGTATGAATAGATGTGTGTGTGTGGTTAAGTGCCTGAACGTGCACACGAAGCCTCCAGATCTGTCCCTTTGAGCAGCAAGATGATGATTACTTACAACAACGTCACATAGCGTACGTTATAGCAGTTTTCTAGTACGTTAGAGCAGTTTTGTAGCCGTTTTTAGCTGTTTCGTAGCCGTTTTATTTATTTTTATAGCCGTTTTGTAGCCATTTCTTTTTTCTTTTTTTTCTAGCCATTTTCTAGTCGTTTTCTAGCCATTACGTTGTTACGTTACGCTGTTGTTACGCTGTTGTTACATCATTGAAGTTAATTAAAGCACAATGCAAGACCTCAACATGATGTTAAAGAAATGTTAAAGAATGCATTAAATTCTGCAATCGGCTGTATCAAAAAAAGCAACACTGGGTAATTTACTTAGATTTAACTAATTTACCAGTTGATTTCTTTGAATTTAACAAATCTGACTCCTTGAGTCATGATGGCTCTATGTGGTACCACTACATAACCACAAAGCACCGCCTTTCTTTTTTTCACCTTTCAGGACGGTGAGAAAGCCTTGAATTACACATTGACATGAGTATATGTGTTTCCTTCTGTTCTGACTACCACAGGCTATGAATAGCCTGTGGTAGGCTGTCAGCTAGCTGACCATGTATTGACATGGTCAGCTAGCTGACTGTTTCACTGACTAACACTGCAACATAGTGACTCTTTGCTACAAGGGATGAAGCTGTGTGTGTGTGTGTGTGTGTGTGTGTGTGTGTGTGTGTGTGTGTGTGTGTGTGTGTGTGTGTGTGTGTGTGTGTGTGTGTGTGTGTGTGTGTGTATCCATGTCTGTGATGTTGATGTATATTCCCGGCAATTGGTCTCATCAAACAGAGCTGCTTATACTGTCGGAGAGAAAGGGAACAGGGTGAGAAAATGTGAAAGAAGAAGGCAGCACTGTATGATCTGTTCAAAGGCTCGCACACACACACACACACACACACACACACACACACACACACACACACACACACACACACACACACACACACACATTCACTCTTCATTACTAAAAGATGATCCATCCAAAGCCAATAATCACATAACCAATACCATAATCCATCAGAGGATTCAATTACATTCCTGAAGTTCATCCATTTTGTCTGAGTATATGTGTCTACAGCCAGGGGCCACAGGGCCGAAGATAAATGCTCGTTGTGTTACTTTCTCCATTTTAATTAGGAAAAAGGTAATGCCGTTTTAATTCAGCCTCATTAAGATCCATGGCAAGAATGATCTTATCTGCGGCTACAGCAGCAGCCGTTTAAGACGAAACCAGCAATGTCAGAGTCTCTCTGCACCATTAATAGAACAGTAAAATGTATTGAAAGAGCAAACTGTCTGTGATGGATCATATGAAAGCACTTCCAGTAATAATGCCAGAAAATCAAACACTGACAATAAGAGGTCTGTTTTGTGGGCGTGCTAGTCCAGTGATATTAAACACTATTAATCATAATCATGAATCATGACAGTCATTTCCATGTGTCAATATTTGAAAGCTGAATGACAACATGTAAACATGGTGAGATGCAAAACATTGATTGAGACAGGCTGTCTGATGTGTACACCATGTTCTTGAGAGAGCTCTTTAGATTATGTGTGCAACCTTTTTGTTTGAGCTGTTCGATGGAGAAGTGGGCAGGTTCTGCTCTCCGCCCACTCTTTAGCATTCTTGTATGAAAATGTATGAGGACCTGAAGATCCAAAAAGCCTGATTTAGAACACCTATTAATTACATTTTAGGTCTTATTTCCCTATGTGGCCATCTTTATTATTCATAGTTAAGCTTTGCCTGAGCTTATTGGCCACACTACAAACATGTTAAAGCCTTTTTTTTTTTTCTTTTGAAGTGTACCATGGTATAGTGGCTGCATTTTGGTGGCTACATTTGGTATTGCAGTACCTCGTGACAGTTCACTTTCAGTTTGACCGATTAAGTGGTTAAGAATTGTTGGAGAAAAACTGATTTCCTCTAAATATATGATGTATTATGGCCTGTTACTCCTGGGTGAACTTTACCCTAATTATGACTCCGGTGTGAACGTTCCCTCACACAAATCAAGTACAGTTTAGGAGTCAAGTGATCTGCTATATCTGTATGTTCCGGACTTAAGACAATACACATCATTGTTGTTCTCATGGCTTAAAACATATCTATGGAATGACGGGAGGAAGGTTCACGATAAGTGCAAGATGCAAGATGTGGGCTTCTGTGACTGTATTTTATGTATATAAGGGAGACTCTCCGCTCGTTCGTGGAGCAGTCTAGGATGTGCGATTTGTTAAGCATTACGTCGCATTTCTGACTCGGTTCCTTCTTTGCAAAGAATAAATGTCCTGATTTTACAACCGGTGTCGAGTAACAATCTTTCTAACAAGAATATAAAATAATTTATTTGGAGGCAAAACTGAGGTGTTATCTAAACTCTAGTTAATCTGTCTAATGCTCATGCTTCTTGCCCCATTGGACTAATTTCCATGGTCCCTTTCTCAGCAATTACTCTAATGATGTAAATATCTACAATTTACTACCAAAATACTTCTTCTTAACTAATTTATAAATTTAAATTATATATATATATATATATATATATATATATATATATATATATATATATATTAAATTAGTTACTTTTACAACTGATTTGGCAAGGGATAAAATCCCTGCAGCACAATGAGGAAACACAACGGTTTGCATGTTGTTTTTTTACGTAAAAATTCATTACTGTTTGTTTGAGGAAATGGCTGGTCGTTAACACAGAAGTGTTCCCTGCTGAACCACCGCATTTACATTTTCTGCTTTCGTCCACTGCCAGCAGTTAAAGGGGACTTAGGGACTCCAACTGGCTGTATGAAGATCACAAGCCGAGAAGGGTAATGCTGCTTGCATGTAGAGGGATAAACACAACAAGGAGTTGACCCAGGGTTGAAGAACATCTGTGTGCGTGTGTGTGTGTGTGTGTCTTTGTTTGTGCCAGTGCGTGTGGGTTCAGGCATGTTGCAGTGTGCAGCAAGGGGTCCTGACCCTTTTTAAGACAACTTCTCTAAAAAACAGCTTCAGAAGGATTACAGAGAGAAAAAAGGAGACAGAAACACAGACAGAGCAGACTGAGAATGCTTTCAGCTTCAGCAGACACTAATCCTCTTCTTTCTCTCTCTGATAGATGAGAGCCAGTGGAGAGACAGCCAAATGAAAGACTGACACACTGACGGTCAGACACACTCACACTAAAGATGACTCACGAGCCACACATGCTCTGATTTTGTAGTCTGCGTGCATGTGTGTGAGAGTTACCCAGTTTGGAGTGTCCAAAGCAGAAGACACAGCCATCTGCTCCGTTCACGACCGACTGAATCACCTCAGCAACCGTTCCCGCGCACACCTCCGCCTAGCAACGGGCAGATAGAAGAGATAAAGGAAGAGGGTCAAGAAAAGAATAAATACCTGAATGTACAATTCTGTTATTCCGACTTGTGAGCATTTGTGCATTTTTCCAAGATACGCGTTACTCATAAGGATAGCATTTTAGTCACACCCACATACATTACTATTAATCCTAAAATATTTTCATTTCACATTTGTAGCGGTTAATTGACTAGTGAAACCAAACAGTGTTCAGCTCCTTCAGTAATATTTTGACTTTTTTAGTCAGTATGTTTGTTTGACATTTTGCTTAGCTAAACAGAAAACTGGAAGCAGAGAGAAACATTGGCTAGCCCTAGCCAACAAAATACACCTAGTAGCACAAGTTAAGCTTACACATCTTGTTTGTTTAATCTGTAAACAAATAGAACAACAGCTTGTGGTTTTACAGGATGTTGCATTCTGGAAACATTTCTTAGCCGGCAGCAGAGCTTTCCTGGTGCTTGTAACTGGATTTTCTTTAACTTTGGACCGAGCCAGGCTGGCTGTTAGCCCCTGCTTTGAAACTGCAAAGCCAGGCTAACCAGCTGTAGGCTGTAACGTCACGCTTAGCTCACAGACATGAGAGAGGTAGCCTATCAATCTTCTCATCTAACTCTCGACAAGAGTCAAGAAGTGTATTCCTCAAAATGATCCCTTAATATTTGATTTTATTCTGATGGAAATGCCACCAATGGTTTGTCGCCAGTCTGTTGGCACTTCTGTAGATTGTTTTAGCCAAGTAAGCTCTTTTCGAATATCTCCTGCTTGGAACTACATCTTTAGGGCTAATCCACTCAGCCACTCACTATGGCATTGGTGTCGCATAACCTGCGTGTTGTGTATATTTTTTATTATTTTAATTGCAAACCTGTGTGGGTCATGGCAGGTTTTATATAAAAATCACGTCAGAATCCTTAGTTTTTTATTAAACTCATAATCTTTTATCTGACCTGTGATGCATCAGGAGGGAAAGCAGCATCAAAGGTGAACATCTTTGGAGGGACCTGATTGGCTCCCGCCTTTTTCTGGGAAGCAGCACTTGGTGTCTGATTGACTGAGGGGTCCATGATGGTGATTTGTTTCTTCCTGGGATCCACTTTAAGGAAGGAACTGGACTCGGCTGCGTCCGACTGAGACTCCGGGCACACACGAACCATCACTTTCACCTGAGGGTAAGACACAGAGAGTGTTATCGATTAAAATAGGACAAAGACAACTGCAACGTTATCCGACACAAAAACCCAATATGGATGCAGAAGTTAAAGAGAAAGTCCTCTCAATATTCACGCAACCTTCACTGTAGCACAAAATTCAATTATTTCTGGTCTGATTATTTACAAAGCAGTATAATGAGACTGTAATCGCAGGCACAAGGCACACATTCAAAAACACAAAGAGTTAAGTAAAACTATTTGCTAAAAGTACAACAAGTTTCCTTTTTTAAATGTGGGTTATGCCTTTAGATGCATCTGTCAATGTGTCTCAGTACTGAACACATTAGCCTCCCAAAAGAGTCACAACATGCAGCTTTTTATTTCTTTTCACACTTACATGAGTATGGACATGCTCTCTCATCACCTTATTCACATTAAGTTCTTCTTCTCCCTAACCCTCCTTCACCTGCCACTCTTTCGCTATCTCTTTCTCCCACTATCCTAAATCCTAAAACTTTCGCCTCACCTTTCCTGTCTAGCTTCAGCTCGCTGCTACATATCAAAAGCCTGAAGTGCAGAATTCCGGTTTTAGCTTTCTCTCCTCTTTTCACTCTTCTTTCCTCCCACTCTTGTCATAAACGGTTAGCAGCCACAATTTACCGCCTGACAGCTGCTGTTGTTTTCTTTGATATCAGAGGAAGCAAAATGCTGCGTCATCGAATTTGAGTGAGCTCCAGAACATTTTACCATATAAACAACCTTTTCTCTGTTAGTTGAAGATGTTTCAAAAGTTTGAGGTCTTTTCCAACAGTTTATTTTTGTTCTCTTGATCCTCCTCATCTTGTCTCTCTCTCACTCTTTTGAGCTCTTACTGCTTATTTTACTATTTTGATTCAGTACGCCTGTTTTTTCCCCTCTCTGTTTGTCACTAAATTTTTCTTCCTGCAACATGCTTCATGATTATCCATGAGATTTACCCCATATTTTCCCTTCTGGCAATTGGGAGAGAGTCTTGGTTAAAACAGATGAATGACGCAGAGTGCCAGATGCAATGAAAGCTTCATGGATTCAGTCTTAACCACACCAACTGTCTCAGAGAATGATCATCAAATATATTTGATATTTACGCTGACAGTGGATGGATTATGAAGTGTATGGGGGGAAGTGATAAGATATATGAATCTGTTTACCTTTAAGAGTTATACTTTCTACTTTGGTGACACATCTCTTGCTTTCTGTCACCCTTAATTTCCCTTTACAACTTTGCACATCACCTGTCCAGTGTTGAGCAGTGGCAGATGACTTAGTAACGCTTTCACTGGTTAAAAACTGAATCATTTGGTCAGCTGGCTAAAATACAGGGAGAGCTAGTTACAGTAAGTGAAACAATTTGAACTGTTATGCTAAATTAACTGACTTATCGGTGAATATTGTATTATGTCACAGCATATTGTGGCGTGCCAACCACTGGCTCAGTTGTACAGCCCTGTACTCTCCTCTCATTGTAAGTGCTGAGGGGACTCGGGGGCCCTTGTGGTTAGAAGTGGACATCACCCATTGGTTGTGGACTGCCGTTTTGAAGCCTCGAGGTTTGGAATTTGGGCCGTCGCGAACTTGGCTTCATGCAGCAAGAAGTGGCACCAGAGGGTGGAGTACAACCAAACGCTGAATACAACAGTTTTAGGCAACCAAAATGGTTACAGTAAGTTTCATGCACTGAAAACACACTATGGTTTAAAGTTGTAACATGGACAACACCCAGACCAGACAACATTGTGGGAGTGACCTGCCAATCACAAGGTAGCCACACCCTATAGCAAAGCCTGCTTTATTGTTTAATTTACTTTAAATGGGACCGTAATTAACTTAATGAACATCAAGCTGTATCTATAGGCTTTGGCTTAAATTGTCAGACCTGGAGGTTGCCGCATGAATTTTACAGTTTTTGAGAGGCACAGCTAACATCGACAAGATCACAGTTGCCATGTGGTGTCTCTGTTGTTGTCTTGTCACATACACAATGTTTCAATAAGTCACCTTTTATTCCATGACTGGTCTAATTTGTCTTCAGTTCTTCCGATGCAATAAAACAGTTTTTTAAACTTAATTTGTGGACACGTAGATCTGCAAGGTAAAAATTAAAAGATGTGTAAAAAGCTGAGTTTCTATAGAGTTTGCTATCTTACATGAACGATGACCAGACTGAAATAAGAACCAATGTTAGTTCACATTAAATTGGCTACAGCTTTGAATACTGATGGCACAAAATACATAGCTTGTTAACAGTTTAAGGTATGACAAATGCAAAGAGCTGAATATTCTGGAAACAGTAAAGCAGCTGACAGTATATAATACACAGACTGACAGTCAGAAGATATGCAATTTCTCATCCTCACACTCTTGACGTGGTGAAACTGAATGAATGCATCATTAGCTTTGGCCTCTTTTGTTCGGTCTCATTCTGGGAAGCATTGCTGGTTCAGTTTGGCCCTCGAAACCGCAAAAGAACATTTGTGGACTACATCCTTGAAAAGATCCAAACTATGAATGAGGATTCTGCATCTGTGTGTACCTGCTTCTCAGTGCCGGGTGGGGACCTCTAAACCCCGACAAGGATAAAGGAGTTTAGAGAATCAAAGGATGGATGGATACTAGTATTAAAATATCTCTGCAGGGATTAAAGTCCTGCCATTAATCATAGATTGAGAATACAGAGGATACTCTCAGTTCTATTGTAATGTGTCATGACTAAATGTCTGCTAACTCGACCTTACCTAATAGCACACTGTGACCAATGAAAAAATAAATGAGATCTATTTCCGATCTTATTTTACCATGGGTTTTCTAAACGAGGTAGGAGTTTCTCGACAGGGTTTAGAGGTGCAGGGCAGATGAAAAGAGACTACTGTGTTTATGTGGCTCCGAAGAGGGAAGGAAAGAGAGGAGGAGAGATCTTTCGTCTGTTTGTGCTTGTTAGCACAGATGAATCATCGTCATAAGTGTGATTCTACACTGTGTTTCCAGTTAAACACCACTGTGTGTATACGCATCACACAGTAATCCCAAAACACTCAACTCCAAACCCCGCTGCACTCTGAGTCTCACAGAATAAACGGAAGATGTCGTTGAGTTAAACTATGCATTTTACTTACAGACACGATAGCTGAGTCTTTGGCTCATATAATGCCTGTCAAATGCTGGAAAATGTACATCATATTCATGTTTGGGCTTTGACTTTATTTCTGAAATAAATTGGACTATTAATTAATTAACCTCTCCGGCATTACTATGATAGATAACATCATTAACATAGCAATTTTCTACAAAAGAGATTAAAAAAATTGGTCCAAATGATTTGCTAGAATTTATTTAATCGCACTGAAGCAAAGAGACAAAGGCAACCAGAACAAGGTCATGTTAAACTGAACACACTCACCTAGAAGGATAAGTGTTTTATAAAAATGTAAGCATAAAAGCCTGCTGGTAATATACTGCCGTGTCAAAAGCACAAAGGCAAATGACATCCTCAGAGCTCTTATGTTGCTGTTTTTATGCATATTTCTCTCTCTCTCTTTCTGCAACACACACACACACACACACACACACACACACACACACACACACACACACACACACACACACACCTAATAAGGCACATTAACAGGCTTTCCTTTGGTTGCATCATTAAATTACCATAGGCCGTTTGAGAAAGTTCGTTCAATAAATTGTGTGAGTGAGTGTGTAGAAGAGAGTGTTTGTGTTGAAGTCTTTCTAAGATGATGGTAATTATACATTTAAAAGTGTGTCCATAGATGAGTTGTAAGATAAACTGAGATGCCACCTGAATACAATAAATGTGTAACCTTGGTGACCCGGGAAACCTAGGATACTAAGGCCTAATGCCAGGTCAAGAGTTCAATAGCATTTCCCCAAAACACACACATGAATAACACACACTCTCTCTCTCACACACACACACACACACACACACACACACACACACACACACACACACACACACACACACACACACACACACTCGCACTTAGATGCAGTGCTATGCCCTCTCCTGACCCCAATAAAAGAGCCCTTCACATCAGTATGAGCCTGGGGGGAAGGATTGTACTGTTGCATACTTTACAAGGCGTAACTCATAAAGTCTCCCCCCGCCCCTGAGAGCCCATTTCCCCATCATGTCTAAGAGTGTGAAAGACAAGAGGTGTGTGTGTGTGTGTGTGTGTGTGTGTGTGTGTGTGTGTGTGTGTGTGTGTGTGTGTGTGTGTGTGTGTGTGTGTGTGTGTGCATGCATGCACGTGCATGGACATGGAATCACATTGTCCACTTCCCAAAGTATTGAGGGTGTCAGTCAAGGGGTCATTAACTTATATTCTCCTATTTTTCAAACTATTAAAGCTCTGCAGCGATGACCAACCGCTGGAAAACTGATGCATCAACATATTGTTGCCACTTTTAAGAGATGTCATTTCTTGTTCTGGTTATGAAAACTGCCTTTGGTCTCCTGAAACAAACAAAAACATCATATTTTTAAACGGGACGTTCGCACTGGAAGTTTAAACCCGCGTGCAGCCCAATTGTGCAATTGTGTGTTTGCAAGTGTGATCAAACCCACATTTATGACATTCTCAGAGGACCCTTGGCCTCAATCCAATGGTGAATCAATACATGTGGCAAAGTGCTGCAGCCAGAATGACGTACAGGCACACATACGTGGGGAGAACACAGAGCTTCTTCTCATGAACAAGACGGAATAGAGAGAAGGAGTTTGTGGTGTTTGTTTCAGAAAAGCAAGACATATATATATATATAGTTGTCTTTATTAATCCCCAGAAGGAACTTAAATCTTTATTGCAGCCAGATACCTTAAACGGAGTGTTTATTGGTTCCCAGGTGAGAATAGCCACATGTTGAATTATGCTACTTAATTTAACAACAGTTAGATAGCTGAACTATTTAAGAGTAGTAGTAATAGTAGTTTAAAGATAAATAATGTGAAGGGACTAGGTTATGGTGGATGAATGGGTCAAACTCCTTACATTTAGTTGACTTATTGTTTTCAGTTTTTTTCAGTATTATTATAATTTTTTTGTTTCATTCACAGTTTGGTTGGGTTTAAGAAACATAGCCTTCAGTCGACTACATATACACATATAGCCCCTAATGTGTGCCCAGGTTGGGTGAAAATAGCATCGCTGGCTTTGGACACCTGGGTGCTAATAGCACCTGCCTGCATTCAAATACAATAAAGTACAATGATAACAGCTGTATATGAACTCAGCTAAAGATGACACTTAAATGAAAAGTAGGTCACTTTAAACTCCCCAGATAGAAACAAAACATTAACAGTGTGTAATCCCTGATACCTTCATCCCTCTCTTGTTGTCTCTGTCCTCTGCTCTCCCTTACTCCCTTCCTCCCACTTCCACAACACCAATACACCTTTCCCTTCTTCTGTCTCTCTTTATGTATAAGAAACATTGTGTCGCTCGATAGCACTGTCCACCCACTCCATTCCCACTGTTCCCACCCTCCGTTCTTTCTTTGTCTCATCTCCCTCTCACTTTTCCTCCCTGTCCTTCAGAACAAATGACAAGACAAATCACAGTCTCCTTCTTTTATCCGTTCTATACTTTCCTCTCTTCTCTTACACCTTATGCTGCAGTGAATACTGATGCAGGGTGGTGAGCTGCAGAAATGAAGACCAAAACAGGACTGAGGAAGGGATGCTTGAGAAGTGAGTGTTTCTTCAACTCTTCCAACAAGTCTCTGGGTGAATATTAAACTTCCATTTGCTTTGGGGAACGATTGATATCTATGTTCTGATGTAATGTGTTCAACATTTTAAAGTGTAGGCTGTGTGTGTGTATTAAACTACAATACCACTGCTGATCCCGCCTGGAACAGCTTGTTGGTTAATTTCTATACTAAAAGTGACATGTTGTGAAAGATGTTGAGGCAAGGCGTCCCTTTTTCACCTGAGAAACTAACCCCTCATACACTACATCTTCTTTCACAGACACAATGAAGTCTGAGTCAATTTAAGTAAAGGAATTCAGCTAAACAGCAACAAACAAGCCCGAGCTGAGAGAAGATCGTTCGATAGTCCCTCACAGCAGTGCTTCATTACTATTGGCTGGAAAATCAATAAGAGACTGAGACTGAGCTCTAATTGGTTCAAAAAGACTGCAGAAACATCCATTTGTGAAAGCACATGTACAGAAAAATAGCTACAAACATTAGATACATTCTAATTTTAAGCAATTTATTCATTCAAGCTCAGAGAACGGTATCATCAGATGGAAGTGCTGCATATATCTTACAGCTCTGAGGTTTGGATTTGTGTCTAGTTCAACAAAGATGAGCCACTATATTACCGTCCATGTTAACTTACTGTGAGGAACTTTATCTGGTCTAAATTAAATCCTGATGCCTCTATAGGATTTAATTCGTAAACAAAACCATCACGAGAAGATTGGCTATTTCTATATAGTTATTCTTAATGTTTAGCTAACACCGACACCATGTTGCTGGAGACCCAGGTTGTATTGCTGGAGGAGAGGGAGGCACGGGAGAACCATAACCAGGGCTGAGACAAATTTGAAACCCATAACAGACTCACTCCCTCATTTAGATACAAGACACACAGACTCCCAGATAGGCATGAAGACACACAGATGCCTGTGGAAAATGCACTTGCACATACTCACTCATGACAGAGACGCACACAGCTTGTGGCCTGAGAGGGATCGTTGCTGCTATTAAAAATTGATTAGCTGTCATGGCATCATTTTCCCCCAAGGTCAAGTCGCAATTTGTGAGGGTGCGTGTGTGTGTGTGTGTGTGTGTGTGTGTGTGTGTGTGTGTGTGTGTGTGTGTGTGTGTGTGTGTGTGTGTGTGTGTGTGTGTGTGTGTGCAAAATATTGGCTGCAGAAATGAAAGAGCTGGGGGGAAGAAAAAAATATCCCACAGTCCTTCATTGTCATTCAGATATGGAGAAGAGCGGAGAGGGTGGGGATAAAGGGATGGCAAGGCAAAAGATAAGTCTTATCCATCGATAAGAGAGATACGGTGAAGATAGGTGACAGAGGGGAGAAAAGAGGAGAGAGAGTACACCATATTAGCTTTCATTTCAACATTTTGATAATATTTCTCATCCCTCTTCAGATATATTAAACTGCTGTATGTAAATCAGTTATGATACAGAACTGTGGGTGAAGTGCAGCAGACAGCTTACAGAAGACTTTGAAAGCCCTGGGGCAACTGTGACATGGCTCATGTATTTGTGATCCAGCCTTGAACAAGACATGCTAGCGCCTCTGTGAGGCTGTAAGCCCCCTGGAAGAGCCCCAGGCCTTGAAGCAAATTTTACATAGTGGCCAAACTGTGGAATTACGTTTTGTGGTTACAAAAATACTTCTCTCCATAAAGTAACATTGAGACTACGGCAAACCAAAACTACGTTAAACCAAAACTTTGAACTTTGCGTCGACGTGCCAACATAGCCACGATCACAATGGTTTAAATGCTGATGTTTGACAGGAATCACCATTAGTTTAGTGTGTTAGCAAGTTGATAAAGACAGCTCATGTGTGGCAGGTAATATTGACCATTTAACCTGTAAGCAAGCTCGAAGGACAAATGATAGTCATGTGTCATAAAAGCTCATACAATTTGACCTGTGGAGAACTTAAATGGTAATCAAATGGCAAGTTTTTTTTATATTTCAGTCACACTGACTGACAGCAACTTTGCCATCCATAGAGCCATGACACCTTTTGCAGGTATTTGGGGATAAACCAAGTATTTGACAAATTTGCAATAGATTTAATTAAGGGATTAACAGAGTTACTATAATAAATCCTGAGGGAACATAAATGTCTGTTCCAAATGTATTTATAATGCATCCAATAGTTGTAGAGATACAGTATTGGTTTTGAGATTGAGAATCTGTCTGGACCAGTGGTGGACCGACCGACAGGCAGACTGACATATAGGACATATAACTGAACAATAACTCTGTAGTTCCGCAGTAATACACGTATGTACTAATGCGTTCGTCTCCCTCAACTGCTGCTAAATGACACTCACTGATTCGGTTTGCAAACTTTGCTGAAGACATGGAAAGCAATCAGAAAATAAGATGTCTTCCTTAATTACAGATCAGGATTGCTCAGTATTCTTCATATATGTAGTTTTTTTTATCTGACAGCTTAAAAAAATTGTCATTTACAGTCTCTGCTGTATGTAATTGCAGTTGGTTTTCGAAGCGTTAATATATACACAGCCTAACTTCCTCGATTGATACAAATCTGCCCCAGCAGTCAGTGGCCTGAATGGCAGGCTCCCAGCTGGCTGATTTGATTAAAGTGAAATGGAGCTTACCAACAAACACATGTAGAGAAGCACCGTGTATAGAAATACAGAGTGGAGTTTGAAATACAGAGGGGTCCAATGAGGGCTACATCCCCCCTCTCTCTCTCTCTCTCTCGCTCTCTCTCTCTCTCTCTCTCTCGCTCTCTCTCTGTAACACACACACACACACACACACACACACACACACACACACACACACACACACACACACACACACAGCCCCAATACATGTGACCTGTGCAGGTTGATTTCCCCTGGCTTTCAATGTGATGTCTCAATCTGTTTTCTGCCATATTAACATCGGGGAGAACACTAAAGCCCCATCACACTGGCAGACAAGCCCATGTATTCTGCAGGATGTATCATACACACTTCCACCAGGGGCTTTGCCACTTCCTTGACATCTTTCATTGTACACTATAATCCTATACATTTGTGAGCATGCCAGCCTGTGTGCATGTGTGTGTGTGTGTGTGAGTGTGAAATCTGTGCAAATGCCATTTCAGCAGGGAGCCGACCCCCACTGCAGGTGACATTTTTGCATGAGAAATGTCACCACAGCCATTTTCTTCCCATGTGTGTGTGTGTGTGTGTGTGTGTGTGTGTGTGTGTGTGTGTGTGTGTGTGTGTGTGTGTGTGTGATTAGGTCTTGGCAAGCTACAATTGATTTCACAGGAGAGGCTTGTTATTTTCCAAATACCAGAATATTTTCATGCCTTGGTACATGTCCTGTCCTTATTTTATTCCCCATATCAACGAGAGCCAACTAAAGCTTGGTGTATATGGTGCACGTGCCAGAAAGTCATCAACAGGTCACCTTGCGCGTTGTGCGCGTTGTGCATGAAGGCTCCACAAGTTGTTGTGGAGCTTGGTTCAGTACCTATACATTTTTGTTACTGGGCTTTTCAGAAATGCCTGTCACAAATAATTCACTGATAAAAGCCTTGTTAACATGTCTGAGGATTTTACAAAGACAACCAATTTTCTTTCAAATGCTTTAGAAATAGGAGGTTATAAAAATCCACATTTAATTGTTTACAGGATATTCAACTTTCACTTCTTATAGTGCAGCCATTACTCAACTTCTTTCTTAACACGGCTTGTATAAGGGCATATGAGTTTACAGTTAATTACAATTCCTCCTTGACAATGAGGCTAACACTTGTTGTCTTCTTGTTCGTTCACAGTCCATTTTGTGTTTGTACACCCTGTAGCGCTCCTGAGAATACTGCAAAGAACAGCGCGTCGAGCATAAATGCCTTTTTGCACGCCATTTGTAGAGGCCATGGTGCCAAGAGCAATTGTTGAAACGAAGGGTAACGCGTCAGAAACACTTGATAAATATAGGTAATTAAAATAAATTACCATTCCTAATTCAAGACATTAAGGCCAGAAAACACTTAGCCAAGCATAGCATAAAGTACAGCTGCCCTGGCTCCTCAAAATATAAAAAATAACAAGTTATATCTTGTTTGTTTAATCCATACAAAAACTGAAGTGTAAAAACAAGTTGTGGTTTAATAGAGGTTATGTTCCAGACATTTCTTGAATGGGCTAACAGTGTCTTGACTGTTGCTTTATATTTAACATAAAAATATGAGGTATCCATCTTCTCATCCAAAGTCATGTCAAGAAAGTGAGATGGCGCATTTCCCAAGATATAAAGCTCCTCTTTTAACAATGGAATAAAGACATGGAAGAAATAATTAATATTTCTTTCAATGGATTTGCTGTTCAGATACTGTTTTTTATTTTGTGTTCTCTATTTGTCGCAGTTGAAAGGAGCCGTCTGCCAGCAGGGCAACAGGAAGACAAAGTGGGTACGTAGCTAAAACAACCGGACACCTTTATCAAAAGTCCACCATTACACAGATCACACCAGAATGATTACTGTGAGACATCCACATGACTGTGAAAAGGTGGCTGTTTGACAGTTGTAATTAAACATTAGTAGCAGCACGGCCGGCCAGACAAGCAAATCACCGCTATCACAAGAGCCGAGAAGATCATAGTGAGAAGAAACAGAAGCCAGAATGAGAGACAGACAGACGGTGACGACGGTCTGTGTGTATGTGGTTTATAATGTATACTGTATATGGGCTTGTAGTGTAGGGGTGTATAATGTCTGTATAATTTGGCTGCTGTGTGTGTGTGAGTGCGCTTGTATGAGAGTGTGAATCTGTCTCCCTGACAACTGAGGGGACATCTGTCACCTCCATATGGACAGAAACGGAGATGGAGACTCAGAGGAGGGCTGAAGCAAAAAAATTAAAAACACAACATAATTAAATAATCAGTAGCATAAAAAAGACAAATAAAATATAAAAAGCCTCAACTAAATATGACTGAGATGTCTACACTAGAAATAGAAAATGTTTCTCATGTGAAAGCATTTTTTACCAACATGGCTATAGTCACATGTATAGCTTTGCAACTTTAACAACTGATTTGACTGTAAATCAATTGTTAGAAATAACTATACCAATTAGTTGTCTTCGAGTTGTCCGTTTTTTTCTCCTTACAGCTTTAACCCTTTCACAGTGTATTTTCAGTTCATTAAACTTAATTTTAGCATTTTCAGTTGCTTATAAATGTCTTATTCAGCATTCGATTGTTCCTAGCTCCACCTTCTCGTGCAACTTCTGGTTGCAAATAGGCAAGCCAAGATGGTGACGGCCAAAAACCAATGCTGAACTCGAGGTTTCAAAACTACAGTCCAAAAACCAATGGTTGGTGACATGGTGAATACGTCCACTTCCTATATACGGTCTATTTGCAGACCTAAACCACAACATTGTGACTGTGTGGGAATTAGATCAAAGTATTCATATAGTATTTCATTTTATAAATTACTTGATAAACTATTGGCTAGCTTGTAATTTTTTTCTCTGTGGATCAATACAGGCTCATTGATATAATAATGTCAAAATGTATTTGTTGATTATATTTTCTATTATTTTAGAACTACTAGTAACTAAATTATCAAATATATTAAGCATAATATTTTTCTCTGACTTATAGAAGTGTAGAAGTATAAAGAAGCAGAAAATGGAAAGGTAATACAAGTACCTACAAATTGTACTTAAGTAAAGGTACTTCACTCCTTTTGACCCCGGTGACCGAATGGTTACAGCACATGCCACATAACTGATGCTTCCCTGGTTGTTTCAAGCCTTTGTTGCATGTCATGCCCCTCTCTCTCTCCATGTGTTTCTATCTTCAACTTCACTGTCAAATGTCCAACATCGTCACACATGCATGCATACAAGTACAGACAGACAGACAGACCAGAGCTCACAAACACAAAATGCACAACTAGCTGTAATGCACTTTCATAGTTTCTTACTCATGCCCATAATCACAACAGGATGTGTGGGGTCCCTTTCCCTCTCTATGTACTGGAATGGACATATGGCTGTTTGATGTCTGTTTGATTTTGTCCTCCATCGTCATTCTTTCTCCAGCAGTGACACACACAAACACAGAATCAGTGAGCCTCTCACTCAAACTGTGGAGGAGGGGGCACTAAAAACTCATTACATGGACAATCAATATTGCACACACTTGAGAAGCATGAAACCCCCTCACATCCGCAACATACACACACAAGCGCGTTCCATCAACCGTTGGCAATGGTGACAGATGACTTTTGTCAGCCTGAGATGTGTTACCGTGGTAACCATTAGCCTGCATTCCACCAGTATGGTACAGAGGGGGTGACACACACACACACACACACACCAGTACATACATTTGGACAAACCGGCCAAGGTCGTGAGGAAATACTACAGCTCAGTATTTTAAAGCTGACCAGTGAAAACCACCAAATCGCCAAAGTACTGACACTGAGCCCCTGTCTAATGACAAATACAGTAGTTTGAATAAAATGAATAATCAAAATCAACACTTTTTTGTCATCAGTACCTCCGTAGCCCACAAAATGTCTATATTCTATAATTTAATCAATATTTAATAAGGCAACAGAAAATAGAAACCTCACTACACTAATGACAAATTACTAAATTCTACACTAATACAACTAACAAATTACAAAACTGTTTTACATCAACTGACTTGGATTTGGCTGTTTTTTTTTTATGAAATGAAAATGCTTATCTTCTTGTGGATTCAGGTGTTATTATACAGGTTCATCTTCAAAAGTCAAGGAAGATGAGTCTATCTATCATAACAAAACTTTATAACTAACTAAATGTGTCTCACACAGACTTAATTGAGACTAGACATTTGCTGAAAAGTTCAACATTTGCTGAAAATGTATTTAATCAAAAACATTAAACTGGCAGTCAACTTATGATATGAAATAAACTGCATTATGTCACCTACCAAAGTTATAGAAATATAAGTTAATGAATATTAATTCTCCATTATGAACAAACCTGCCTCCACTTTTTGAAAAAAAGGGACACATAACCGTCTACTCAAAAATAAAGACTAACTAAATTTTTTTAAGGAAGACTTTGAGGAAGTATATTTCCTTTACCTTTCCAAGCCCGGGTGTATCTTTGATTTTGTTGGCTGCACGGAGAAGGCAGGGTGGAGCCGGGGGAGGGGCCATTAACAGGGCCGAGCTAAAATTGGTGGGGAACAGGGGGGGGTCACATGGCGGTGAGGATGTTGTCACTGGGGCCATGACTGCCGCGCTCTTCTGCTTCTTCTTCTTGGATGCTAAGTTCAACTTTTGTGCAGCTCTGAGAGAGGAAAGGACAGAGAAAGAGGAAAGAAGAGAAGCCAGTCAATCAAACTGATATGTTAAAACAGTGTACTACACGTTATCACTGTAAAAACAATACTGCACACACTCAGTAGTTTAAATAAAGAAATATAAGGAGATGAGGAAGGACAGGTAGGATGGTGGCTCATTTGCATGCACGCATGGGTCTATAATTACATCCTCCCATAGTTTGCCACAGTACCGCCAAGACAATCGGCAAATATGCTAATTGCAGAATAGAACTCGATTACACACCCTTTAACACACACACACACGCATGCACGCATGCACGCACGCACGCACGCACGCAGACACACACACACACACACACACACACACACACACACACACACACACACACACACACACACGTACACACACTCACTCTTGCACACACTGCTGTTTACATATGTAGCAACATCTGGATGGGGAGTGGTTCATTTGCTTTCTTGCTGCTCAATTCCCTGCAGCATTCAGTTGAAAAGGAGCCACCAGAAATTATATTCATACTCCATCTATTCTACCCTCAGATTCTCCTTATTCGCTGTCTCCTTTTAACTTCAACTTCTAAATCTCGCTTCTGTCTCCTTCCTCATTTCTTACTTCAACACAGCAATTTCTTCCTGTCTGCCTCTCAGCACAACGGTACTTCACATCATCTCTAGTGTATAACTTTTTACCCCCCCTCCCCTTTTAACTCTCTTTCTTTCTTCCCCTGCAGAAACACTGCACATCCATATATCAGATTGGATTTCTGCTTTAACCTACACAGTAAAATCGGTAGTGTTACTTAGTGTTAATTTTCCAGTGTAAAATATTTTGAGTTGATCAGTGTTGTTTTGGGTGTTAATTGAGCACTTGCAGTGTTGAAATAGCTCTGCGGGCGGAGTTGTTTCAGTGAGTTAACGCAATGCACTCCTGACTGAGTTAGAGTGACTTCCTCTGCGACTGAGTGGGCGGGCTTTACCCAGCATGCAGTTTGGCGGTTAAACCATGAGTCAAGTTCTATCCCTGAGACGTAGGTATCTCTGACTGTGAACATTAAATTTGACTGAGAACATTACATTTTGCTGCCTGCCGAGGAGCGACAATAGTCGTTATGGCTATGCATGCACCACCGGTATGAAGGGATATGAACAATTCATACCTGCTGGCCAGTTGTGAGCGCATAATAATATAATCACTTAATAACATAATTAACCACTGTCACCTTTTTCACTTTCAAATGTCATAAGACAACACTGTGAGTGTTAGATATTAACACTTTTAGTGAAAGGAAACAACACAATTTAGTGTTAAAAATACACTTGTATGTGTCATAAGACAACACTGTGAGTGTTAGATATTTGACACTATGAAAGAGTTAAAATATTAACACTATCCAAAGTGTACATTTAACTCTGAACCCGAGTGGATTATATAAACACTGGCATAGTGTTGATTTTAACACTATGCGAGTTAATTTCACACTTCCGATTTTGCTGTGTACAGGAATGAAATCAATTCAGCAGCATCAATAAACTCATTTGGTTTAGTCTGTCCCCTAACTTTCTTCAAATTAAAAGTTAAACCTCCTCAAGTTTAATGTTAGCAGTGGATCTCAATTTTAATTTGTGACCATTAATCTTCAAGGCTTAGAAATGGCTGAGTGGTTGATCCTTTATAGATAATAAGGGATATGGATAGCTAATAATACATTATTTTCATTTTGACAAAAGCCTTGGTCACATTGACCATGGCTGTGCAGAGAAATTAATAAAGGTTAAGTGAGAGCGATCTTGTAGGAAACCCAGGGACAGTAAATCTGTAGGCAGTAATTCAGCCAACATGATTTATTGTCATTAGTAAAAATTATTCGTATGTGTCAATGTAATTCCTTTTCTACAATTTGTGAAGCCACAATTCAAACAAGCAGATTTGCTGACAAACTGAGTTACACGCAGCAGCGGTATTGACGATATGATGAAATAAAAGACCTCTAAAACTGCTCTGGCGGGAATTTTCTGCTCTGTTCTGCTTTAATCTATCCTCACATATATTTCTTTGATTATAAAGAGAGCGAGATAGAGAGAAGACCTTGTGCCCTGACACACTCTCTGTCAAAGAGCCATATTCTCACACCATTGGCTTTCAATTAACTGCAGCAGGTTACAGAAATGAGTGCGTGTGTGGTGGGAGGGGAGTGCAAAAGGAGGGAGGAGGGTGGAGGAGAAGGGAGGAGATGTGGATTCGGTGACCCGGAGAACGACGAAGCGTTTCACCGTTTGACTGCCTTCCCAGGAGATTTGTGTGTATGAATCTGTGTAGGTGTGTTCATGACTGTGGATGTGTGTGTGGATGCACATACTGTTTTAAACAACGCTCCACAAGAAGACCACTAATTGTTTTTTCATTGTGTGCCAGCTATGCTTCCATACATATTGCTTCAAATGCAATCAAAAGCCATTACAGGGTTTTTTTTATTGTATAACTTGAATGCTCCAAATCTCCCATGTAGCATGAAGATACACGAGCCGCAGGGACGAACTGTATCTTAAAACAGATACAGGTGTTAGTCAATATTGTGGCTTCATTTTCATCATAAAAAGGCTCAAGAAGTTTAAGAAAGATGTGCTTGTATTACAATCTACATTTGATTTATTTGTAACAATGGAAACTACAGGCTGCTGGAACTGCTGTAGTGCTGGTGCTTGTAGGATGAGACATGGCTTTAATGGTTTCATGCACAGTTATTCTGTTGCTGGAGATTCCCACTTGCTCTCTGGGCAAGGGTACTCACTTTTTTGTGATTGTTTTTATAATAGATCCTTCAAATCCATCAGCCACATCAATTTTGTAACATGCTTATATTCATGTGTGTATGTGTGCTACTACACTATTATTATGTTCTCTCACCCTGACTGATGTAATCTATGGCACAATTCAAGCATGGTAGACACACACACAAACGCCATCTAATTGGTAGCGCTTAATGACAAGTGCCCTGGGATTTGGTCAAGTGGATCTATTCCAATCTAACCCTAAAGTGAAGTGTGCTTGTTTTCCATCTATCCCCTCCATCTCTCTACCCCTCAGCTCTTCCACTGTCACCTCTATCCCCTCCCCTTCCTCCATTACATTCATTCAGTCCTCCTCTCTCCTCCATCTTTCACTTCACTATTCTTTCTATTTTAAATCCCTCTCACTCAAAAACCATCCCCTTATCTTTCCCTCTATTTTATTCCTCTCCTCCTCATTATTTTTTATCCTTTCATCCTTTGCCTTCTTCGCCACCCATCCATCCCACCATCTATTCAGCCGTCCTTACACGTATTGATCCCTTCACCCATCCTTGCCTCTCTTCCCCTCGGTCCCTTCATGTGTCTCTCTCTTGTTAGAAGGCAGCACAGGTCAGAGATAGCCCAGCTACTAACATGTTGTTGCCTTGTTTTCCTCTCCCTTCCACACAACTACAAACACTTTCATTCGCCACGTACATACAAAGACTTCCTCGAAAAACATACACACACACACACAGCTGATTTATGACTAGTGTCTCTGGGCTATGTTGTTGGCTCAGTAACTAATTACATTCTATTTAACAGGCCGTCAGTGGAGGGAGATATAGGGAGAGACAGAGAGCGATGTGTGTGTGTGTGTGTGTGTGTGTGTGTGTGTGTGTGTGTGTGTGTGTGTGTGTCGTGGGGGGACAACAAGGCTTACATGGACAGAAGACTGGCTTGTGAGTGACACTATCTATCCATCGACATGTACATATAGCCTCCAATTTTCACATTTCCTATCTGCCATGCTATCCTGTAACATTTTTGTGTTCAATGGGTTAAGATGGCCACATTATACTTCTGGCTCATGTGTACTCTAACACATACATGTTGGTCTGCGATACTGTAGATAACTGAGCTGGTCACTAATCTGAACTAAATAGCGTTTTCATTACAGCAGAATGCCCCACACTTTGTGATTTCAGTATTTTCATTTCTATTGAATGGATAAAATAGTTAAGTTTGCTCTCTTTTGCTGCTCTCCCGGTGCTTCTGATATTGAAAACAGCAAGGCCACTCAAAGAGCAAATGGGCTGTCAAAATAAAAGACAACCACTTTGAATTACTGTTAAAGGACACAAGAGCAAAAGACTAACAATAAATGTTGTTCTGATGTGATCAGGCAGTTGATATTTAAATCATCAATCATCCATTCTGCTTGGTGCCTCATTAGGAGTCAATTATCATTTTGATGGGGTACACCTTTTTAAAGGAAAGAAAAAAGAGGCAGAAACAGGTAAACAGAGAAAGAGAGTGTTTTCACAGCCACACTGTGTACACAAAATAACAACGCCTTCCCAATTCACCGATTCACTTGGGACATATTCATTTACTCTGCTACCTCCAATAACACACACACACACACACACACACACACACACACACACACACACACACACACACACACACACACACACACACACACACACACACACACCACGCCAAATCCCCAAAGATCAAATCCTGAGAGTATGCAGGAAAAAATCCTTCACTAATAGAAACTCCCTTCCCCCAGTCAGGGAGAGCCTACACACACACACACACACACACACACACACACACACACACACACACACACACACACACACACACACACACACACACACACACGTGCAGCATGTCTCTATCCTCTCGCCCGGCGTCCCTTGAGGGCCACTGCAGCACAGGGAAGATGGAGCGCTACCGTGTGAGTGTGACATATTCACAGACAGATCAGCACTAATGAAAGATATTACTCTCATGGACATTAGTAGAGGTAAAGAAAAGGTCAATGTAAAGACGGAGAAATACTTGGAAAAACCGAGGAGCAGAACAAAAGCGAAGGAGGAGAGGAGCGGAAGAAAATAGAGAGCAAAACAGAAAGCAATTAGATGTAGACAAGAAAAGGGATAGAAAGAGGAGGATCTGGAGGAAGAAAGGGATCAGGTGAGAGGAGATGTGGTGGACATGGGGATTTTGCTGTATGCAGACGGTGAGCAAGAGGGAGATCGTGTTTGTGCGTAATAAGAATGTCTGTATGCAGTCCACGTCTGAGAATAAAGACCAAGACAGCCATGGGATTTACCAGCGCTGCATGGCTGCATCCATCGACCATAAACACACACACACACACACACACACAAGGTGACAGAGTGTATATTGTTAACATTTGCCAATTAAACTGAAATCCCACCACACACACATACAAATGATATGAAAATTGCAGACAAATGTATGTAAAGTTTTGAAAAGCAAACAAAACAAACACTGACTATCTGATTGAAGAGGACATTACATATCACAGCATCGAAGATCTACAGTAATTATACAGCCTTAAACAGGTGACAAAGACTGACACACACACACACACACACACACACACACACACACACACACACACACACACACACACACACACACACACACACACACACACACACACATTGCACACATTGCACACACACATATCCACAGACAGTGACACCTGTACCATAAAACAAACCCTGTTCTTTCACTCAGAAGTTTAATGCTCATAAATCAGCCCAAAGACACCTGGCTGTATGCTTGGAATGTCAACCAGACTGTAGTGTGTGTGTGTGTGTGTGTGTGTGTGTGTGTGTGTGTGTGTGTGTGTGTGTGTGTGTGTGTGTGTGTGTGTGTGTGTGTGTGTGTGTGTGTGTGTGTGTCTGTGTCTGAAATGGCCTTGTTACCTGAAAGTTCAGAGGGTCATAGAAACAAAGCTAAAGAAAGTGTGTGTGCACATGTGTTTGTGTGCATTCCCATATAATTTACGAGTTGCGCCTGGTCACAGGTGCTTATAAGCCAGACAGCACTTTGTCTGCCACACTGAAGCACATCACTCATATATCAAACACAAACTGAATTATCTGCAGATTTGGAGAACAGACGCAAGAACAACATACAGAAATGTGCACACCAATAGAGAAGAGGAGAGTATGTGTGAAAGAGAGGAGGGAAACCAACGGTATCATTCAACATGTGATTTAAAGAAACTCATTTGATGCGACGTCTCAGCAATACTTCAGACACCGTGACACACTCATAGTCTTGTGTTATCCATGAATAATTTACTCATTCATTTCGAGCTTGCCATGTTTATTCATCAATAATTTACCCAGATTACCAGTGTTTTATTTATGTTGTCGCTCTGCATTATTCTAGATTTGATTACACAGCTCATCAACGGCCACTGACTGGATAGATCATTTATGAATAAACACGTAAAAAATAGGTAAGTGCGCTTAAGCATAATATATAAGTATTAAAGTATTAAATTTGTCCGAGAACTTAATTTTACAACATTTTGAAATGCAGTTGTTAGTTTGTATTCTCTTTCTTTCATTCTTTCTGCTTTATTAGACAACTTGAGAGACCGCGTAAGCAGCAAGACCGGGGTACCGTGTATCCATGAACCAAGATGACTCTGGCACAAATACACTGGTAAAATGCATCTCACTGAAATGGTCATACCTAACATTCTCCCTAATACTGATTATTCTAGTCCCTATAATGCAGCTAAATCCTAAAAAATAACCCATGGGATTAAACAAAATACAGGACCACAGTGTTCATATCATCTGAATGCATCTTACCTGGCAAAGAAGGAGGCGGCAGCAGAGGTGGTGGTGGTCGGCGCGGTTGTGGTTACAGCTGGCGTGTGAGAGGGCGAGTTTGTGTGTGATGTTGAATTGGTGTGTGAAGGAGAGTGTGTGTTGTAGCGGTTCAGGGCTGCCTCGGTCAAACCTTCTCTGGAGTCCTCAGAGATCATCTGGGATATCTGACAAGAGACGGAGAGAGATTATAAACGTTTACTCCGAAAATCGCAGTAAATTCCATGTTTTCTGTGTGTGTCTGTGTTTTGTTGTTCCACTAAAGAGAAGAAAGAAGGAAACACACACATACACACGCGCACACACGCGCACACACACACACACACACACACACACACACACACACACACACACACACACACACACACACACACACACACACACACACACACACACACACTACAGTATGCTACAGTAAATATCTGCCCTTCTCCTTTCCGGTTGGTCAGATGAGAGACCGGAGTCTGGTTTCCCACACATATTTTGGCATCTATTGAAGAATAATTCATGTCAATTCATTTGTGTATTCTGATGGATTTTACTGAAAGTACTGAAATTTCAACAACTTGCAAATAATCTTTCAAAAGACAGCACTGTCAAACCTCCCTTTACTCTTTGATATTTATTGAGTTATTATTTGGAATAATGTGCAACTTTTGGAGAGTATATGTTAATGTTGTCTAAAACGTTTATCTTGTGTTGTCCTTGGCAGACAGACAGCAGATACACTCTCTAGTGAACCAGAAGGAGAATGTTGTCTGGGTCCCACATAGACAGAAACAAACACACACACACCCTCCTGCCTCAGTTTTTCTCACCCTTACTGCTTTTCTTCTCTACACTTTTTTTTGCTCATTCAATTTCATTCTCTCTGTCCCTTTACTCGGCCACCTTAAGCTATTCACATTTGTCCTTTATTATTGGATCATCCTTCAGGGCATTTGTTGTTTATTAGATACTATTCAGGGAAGAAGGACAGTGGGGACAAAGAGAGAGAACATTTAACTTATAACATCATAACATAATGCAATTTGCTGTGACTGTGTGAGTTAGTGTTTCATCAGATTCAGGGTATGCTGTAAATATATAAATATATATTGTGATTATATGGTATGTGCCTCAACGACTAGTCCACTGGACAATTCCTATCTATCTTCACTGTGTCTATCCATACATTATCCAAACCCATTGTCCTATTCCCAGCTGACATTGGGTGAAGGCAGGTGTACTGCAAAAATATTTCACACTGCATGACCGCTGATCTTTTACAAATTGTAAACACATCCCTTCTTTCAGGTGTCTTCCCTCAAGCCCTAAAAACTGCAGTGATTAAACCACTCCTAAAGAAGGCTAGTTTAGACCCCGAAATATTGAAAAACTATAGGCCAATATCAAACCTCGTCAGCACCACAGTACTGAAACTGCTCTTGTTAAGGTTTTCAACGACATCCACTTAAACACAGACAGTGGCAGAACTTCAGTCTTGGTATTACTGGATCTCAGTGTTGCATTCGACACGGTCGATCATGACACACTACTAGACAGACTGAAAGTCTGGGTAGGACTCTCTGGCGCAGCACTTAACTGGTTTGAATCCTACTTGAAGGACCGACAATACTTTGTGTCGGTAGCTAATTACACATCAGAGCTGACTAGGATGACATGTGGTGTTCCCCAAGGCTCAATACTGGGGCCTCTTCTGTTCAACATCTACATGCTTCCACTGGCTCAGATTATGAAAAACAACAAAGTGTGTTATCATAATTATGCAGATGACACACAAATCTACATAACTATATCACCAGGGGACTATAGTCCCATACAAGGGCTGGCTAAATGCATTGAAGAAGTTGCATTTGTTGTAAGTTGCTGCTACCCCCGACACCAAATTTCCCCTCGGGGATTAATAAAGTATATATTCATTCATTATTCATTCATTCATTCATTCATTCATAACTGGATGTGCCAGAATTTTCTTCAATTAAACAAAGATAAAACAGAAGTAATTGTTTTTGGTCCCAAGGACGAACGATTGAAAGTCAGCGCTCAGCTTCAATCACTGACGTTAAAAACCTCAAACCAAGCCAGAAATCTAGGTGTAGTTATGGATTCAGACCTCAACCTGAACAGCTATATCAAGACAATTACAAAATCAGCCTACTACCACCTGAAGAATATATCAAGGGTTAGAGGACTTATGTCTCAACAGGATTTGGAGAAACTTGTCCATGCATTTATCTTCAGTAGACTTGACTACTGTAACGGTGTGTTCACAGGCCTCTGTAAAAAGTCAATCAGAACGCTGCAGCTGATTCAGAACGCTGCAGCTCGAGTCCTCACTAAGACCAGGAAAGTGGATCACATCACACCAGTTCTGAGGTCTTTGCACTGGCTTCCTGTCAAACAAAGAATTGACTTTAAAATCCTGCTGCTGGTTTATAAAGCACTGAATGGTTTAGGGCCTAAGTATGTTTGTGATCTGCTGCTACCTTATGAACCATCCCGGCCCCTCAGGTCGTCTGGGACGGGTCTACTTTCTGTTCCGAGAGTCAGAACTAAACATGAAGAAGCAGCGTTCAGCTTTTCTGCTCCACATATCTGGAACAAGGTCCCTGAAAGCTGCAAGTCTGCAGGTCCTTTAAATCCAGATTGAAGACTTTTCTGTTTGCTGTTGCCTTTAATTGATCCAGATTCAATTGCTGCATCTCACTACTGTATTTTATTTCTTAAACTGCACTGCAACTTTTATTCAATTTTCATTTAGCTTTTTGACTGTTTTAATGTTTTCTTAACTGTTTTAAATCCTGTTTTCTCTGCATTATGTTTTGATGCTCTTAATGATTTTATGTGAAGCACTTTGAATCGCCTTGTTGCTGAAATGTGGTATACAAATAAACTTGCCTTGCCTTGCCTTACTGTGTTTATGTATCTAAATATTTGATCAAATTTTTAAATTGATATGTATTCTGGGTGCAAACACATACAGAAGAAAAGACACTTTAGAGGTTTGTCAATATGAACAAAGGGGTAGATTTTGGGATAAGTTTTGTTGTTATTTGTTGCTTATGTGTGAATGTGGGTCTTTTGTCCAGATAAGATACTTAAGACAGACACACACACACACACACACACACACACACAGGCAGTTATGACACACACTTGTATGAGAGAGTGTGTTGAATTAGTTTGTCATTGTGTGCACAGATGTGTGTGTTGATGTGCATCGGCATGTGTGTGCGTGCGTGTAGGCGACCCATTCGTGAAATAGATATGGATTATTGATTATAGTTCTTTATGTGCTGCCAGCAAGCAGACAGCAGTACCTAAATCATTACCCTACGCTCTATTAAAGGAACTATAGCGTGTGCATGTATACATATTGTTAGCATGTCTATGTGTGTCAATGTGTGGGCATGTGTCTGCACTTCTCTACACTTTTGTGTGTATGTGTGTGTAAATCAGCTCCACTGTGCGTGTAGTTAATGCTGAGGGCTCCTGGGGTCCAAGCATGCTGCCCACTGCCTTGATGAATTACCTATTGTAAATGAGATGCCTATATAGTTTATATACCATTCTCCCTGTGCACCTCCAAGCATTTCAAATGCTCAGGCTTAGCTTGCTTCTCCTGCATTATTAAAGGAGTCATGGCTGTATGGAATAAGGGTTCTGGGAGCTACATGGAATAGCTGTACATTTCTACTCGATACCCATTTATCCTGATGAATAGGAAGAGGAAAACTACCAGTATGGTGTGGGAGAAATGTTCCCACAGAGGGCTATTATAATTTGAGCTGAAAACTGGATTAAAGGTGGTTGAATAATATGTGGCGGTCAGCAGTTCAGACCGCAAGGATAGGATAGACTCTTTGTTTGCACCAAAAAAAGTGCAATAACCACATCCTCATTCATGTCATACTACTATGAGATTCCAAAAGGTTTGCTGTGCTTCTTTGTTTCTAAAACACCGGTGTGCTGAAGGGCAATTATACTTCATGCATCTCATTAAACCAGCTAATGTAAGAAAGCTGTCAAATTAGTTCTGCATCTGAAATACTGCACCCAGAAACTAGATGGATAGTATGATAGACCCCATTCCAGCATTGCCACCTGGCTACCTGGCTAATGCATTGACATGAATGGCATTTTGGGTAATGTAGTCATAGAAATAAATTGGGTTTTTGATGTTCGTGTTTGTTCTTATGATGTTACACTTTTCAATTCAGATTTTCCCACAGGACACACTGGAGGAGTTGCTCTTTCTATTTAGCCATAAATTAGATTAAATTACACTGGATGAAACTTTAATGATCCCTATGGGGATATTAGGTCATCGCAGCAGGAGAGACAAGGATATAGCTAATACCAGGACAGAGAGAGTGCTGCAGATAATACAACAGCCAACTGCCTCTACACTCAAGCACTTATCCACACCCCTCTCTCTCTCTCTCTCTCTCTCTCTCTCTCTCTCTCTCTCTCTCTCTCTTACAAAAAGAGCAAAAAAATAAAAACTGGTAAAAACATTCATCTTCATTATAACACAAACATCATTTCCCCAGCACTCACCTTCCACATCTATCACTCGTACATTTATTTTATTTGATATTCTTTGCCAACCACATGCTACAGAAACCCACCATAGAATGTGTGCCTTAAATCTAAGGATCCTATGATGAGAATGAAAAGAGAAATTGTGTGTGTGTGTGTGTGTGTGTGTGTGTGTGTGTGTGTGTGTGTGTGTGTGTGTGTGTGTGTGTGTGTGTGTGCGTGCGTGCGTGTGTGTGTGTTTCTGTGTGCATGTTTGGTCCTGCTTACTTTTATCAGGGGGATAGACACAATCTGTAACACAATCTAAATGCTTACTGCTGCACATTGGAAAGAAAGAGAGAGAGAGAGAGAGAGAGAGAGTTTATTTAGACTACATCAGAGATATAATTACAGAAACGTAGTCTATGTGAGACAGAAATAAAATGAAAAGAAAGCAAGTCAGTAAAGAGGACACAGAAACCAGTCATGAAAACACAAGGAAATTAAATACAGAGACAGAAGGAGATGGATAGAGGTAGAAAGAGAGAGAGCAAAGGTGAGACAGAGGGTAGTGTGATTAAAAAAGGCCTCACATCAACATATGTACATAATGTTGATAATCAACTCAGAAATGGCCTCAAAGCTACACCCTGTATGCCAAAAGACAAACGGTTAAAATGGAAAATAATGAAGAACTGTAGTTGTATACATTTGTTTTGCAGTTTTTATAAGACATGCTATCTGAAACTACCATGATTAAAAATATACTACAAAAAAAGGCTCCAAAGGCTGTTAGCTAATCATGCATGTACTTATCATGATCTTGTTACCTTACGTACATAACCGAAGTTGCGTAACATACTTATATTAAACCATGATCTTTTCCTAAACCTAACCAAGTAGTTTTATTTGAATTCACAACGTTAACCGTGTGTTCAAAACTGTGCGCATGTCGCTGGTAGTCCACTCTCCATTATACATGTTGTTTTCAAAATTGTTTACTTATTGACCAAAAAACGTGTTGAGTAACACAAAAATACACGTCAGAGCTCAATGCTGTGCTCTCTGTTGGCAACTGACCATGTGCACTTATCTCTTAAAGAGGAACTCAGGGAGACCTTGGCTGGAGTCAGTAATGGAATACACAATGTTTTTCTGAGTTCGGCTAAACATTTTAGCTACATGACATGGCAGAGATGTATCTGCAGTAGAGTGTACACTTGCAACTGCTGGCCAGTGTGCAACTCCACTGGAGCAGTTTTACTTTGTACAAAATCCATTAAGAAAATATTGTAAAATGATGTGTGTCGGTGTCGGTGTTTATGTGAGATATATGTTTGTCATATTCTGTTTCTCTCCGCAAGAGACACACACACACACACACACACACACACACACACACACACACACACACACACACACACACACACACACACACACACACAGGCACACATTATACTGTATAAACCTGTTTTCAATTAGCTGCTTGAAGGACAGAGTGAGGGCAGAGACAATATTAGATTTGTTTTCTCATGCCAGAGAGAGAGAGAGAGAGAGAGAGAGAGAGAGAGAGAGAGAGAGAGAGAGAGAGAGAGAGAGACCACCTCAGAAGAATTTAACATGAATTTATTGTTTTATTATTGATAATGTTTGTTCCCCCGGACCTCAGTAAGCTACCTGTCAGATTCACACCCATCCTGTTATAATCAGTCTTCCTTGTTCCGACTGATTCAGCATTTTCCATTTGTTCTACACGTCTTGTGGGGCCGAAAAGAAAAGTCCTAATAAATATAAAATGTGGAGGTTGTCACCTCTTAGATTGCTGACCCAGCAAGATGTTAAGGTCAGCTACATGGGCAGACAGGTTGCCTCTGGTCTCTGTTTACCACTGCGTCCTCTCGTCTTTTAGCTCTCCTCTCTGTCTTTTGTTGTGCTACTTCTGAAACTCTGTGACTTTTTTTTTTCTTCCCATCATTAAAAATGATTTCATCAAATATTACCATACCAGTGTTGCTGTTGGTAGTATTTCTGAAGAGTAAGACCACATTTCCCTGAAAGCCCACTGATTCTGGTTACAGAGCTTCAACTTAAACCCGACTAATTTTCCCTGCTGTCGTTTCACATTTTGTGTTCTCTTTCGCTTTGCTGAAGAGCTTGAATATGTTGGAAGAGATTTGTCGTCTGCCATTAGAAGACCTTTTGAACGCTCACTGATGCTCCAACATGAACAGTAATAGTTGATGTGTTGTGCTGTACAACAGGAAAGCAGTGGAAAAACAAAAACATAGAATTCTCTTGCAAGAAAATAAATACAGTGTAGCGGTTTGCTCGTCATCTCAGCAATGTGTATATTTACCCTGATGTCTAATATCTCTTATTCTCTCTTATTCTGGTTAAAAAATTTAGCAACTTGGGCTTGGGCAGTTCACTGAGTAAATGGGTGCTGGACTTCCTCAGGAACAGACCCCAGTGTGTCCGGATGGGGGACCACACCTCAACCACTCTGACCCTGAGCACTGGAACACCACAGGGGTGCGTCCTCAGTCCTTTTCTCTATTCCCTCTTCACATATGACTGCACAGCTATTCACCCCACTAACACCATGGTCAAATTTGCAGACGACACTGCTGTAGTAGGACTGATAACTAACAACAACGAGACAGCCTACAGGGAGGAGATCCAACATCTGACACAATGGTGTTCACATAATAACCTGGACTTAAACACAACAAAAACAAAAGAAATGATAATAGACTTCAGGAGAGCAAGGCGGGTGGAGCACGCTGCCCTCCGTGTATGTGGAGAGGAGGTGGAGAGGGTGGACTGCTTCACATACCTCGGAGTCCACATTTCATCAGACCTCACCTGGTCCAAAAACATCTCCCATCAGGTGGGGAAGGCCCAGCAGAGGCTCTTATTTATCTGTCTACTTGTGATGTGAATGTTTTTATGGTTGTTTTTAATGTTTGTCTTTACTGTAAGAGCTGCTAAACTGTTTTTCGTTGTTTTCGTGACAATGACAATAAAGTATTCTATTCTATTCTATTATTCTGAACCCATCTAAACTCCTATTCATCCTCTCTATCTTTTGTTTCTGCTTTCCATAACCATATTTTGATGATCTCTCTGCTCAGCTCCTCCCCCTTCTGTTCCTCTCTCATGGGGGAATCTAAACGAGGGTGATTTATTATCGTGCTCAGTTTCTCCTTTCCTGCTGAAACACCATTACTGTCAAAGTCACAGCACAAACACTCAGACTTGCTAACATTTTTCACCACCCAACACAGGTACTAACTCAAATACCGAAATGCACGCACACACTCACACACAAATTACGTCCTATGTCTTTTTCTCACTACTTTGGAAAATGTCATGAGGTGAAGGAAAGATGTAAAGGATAATTCATAAGCACTTAGGAAAAAACAACCGTTATTCACGTGGGTCTGCCTTGGCACTTAATATGTTGCAGCCGCAAGGAATTGTGGGCTGACAAAATCTCCTTTCCTTTCGAAAAGAATAGGTTGCGGTCGAATAGTCCTTTTTGGTTAGGAACCTTCCTAACTGAGTGAAATCACCCGGAAGTACCTAAGTGGCCGCCATGATAAGTGCCGGTCGAATTCTCTAAACGCAAAGGAAAGGAGCTTCAATGCTTCCTAATTTAGCTCCTTTAGCATAGGAACCACTGGAACTCCCTTTACGAAAGAAAAGGAGATAATGCCGACCCACAATTCCTTGCGGCGGCAACATTTAAAGTGACGTATCATTCGTCCGTTCCACGAGAACGGACGATCATGACCGAGAAACGCAGATCATGTAAATAACCGTTGCTATAACTTGGAAATACGTTCAATAATCTGTTAAACCTGCTGGAAAACTATGAACGTTACGTCGCTGAAAACTGCTGTAAAGTGATCAAACTGACGTATTTGATATTCTCTCTCTGCAGCTTCAGCCCTCATTCTTTTATTTGGACTGGACGAGCTCTTCAGTCTGAGTCATGTTTCTGATTATCATCTTTTTAATCAACTATTTTGTCACATTACAATAAAACATATCAAGTCAACACGAGTTGTGTGGTGTTTCATAAACTGTTGTCAGCATGTTTTTATGATCAGATTATAATCTGCATATAAACCATAACAACAAAAAGGGATATGAGACACATATATGAGACACATCGTTAGTGTGATAACGTATTTAATTCAGCATGTTTGAAACTGAACAAAGAGACAGTTTAGTAGCTTTGTACTCTCTGTGAAAAATATGTTGGTTTCACTTTCATATTCCTTCGTTCATTTCTATTCCAACCTCGTTAATAAAGTAAAACCATGAGCCGGCTTGTTTATGTTGTTAATAAAGTAATACTATGAACTGGGTTGTTTATGTCGTCTGCATGACGCAACACTGTAAGAAGACAGACAAAGTATTTAAGAAGCGCTTTATTGTGGTCCGAGATGGACTACAACATTGTAGTTTCACCGCTGCAGACAGACTGACGTCACTAACATGCGCCTGCCGTCGCGTCATAACTACGTCGCTTAGTGAAAGTGGAGTCAGATTTGCTAAACACCGCGGTTGTCTTTTCCTAACTCCTCATGAATTCTCCTTACCATCTTTCCTTGACCCCGTGACGTTTTCCACAGAGGTTAAGGAAAAGTGCTTAGGGTTAGACGTTAGGAGGTAATTATTTGACTATTCGACCGCAGGCATAGTCGACTCTAGTGTACCCTATGCTCAAGGAGATAAAAAAAAAAGGAAGCATTGAAGCAGCGTTCCTTAGCTTTGAGAGAATCCAACTAACATCGTATGCCACTTATATCCTTCCTGGTTAATTTCACTCTGTTAGGAACTTCCTAAGCAATACAGACTATTCGACCACAGTCATAGTCACTTGCACAGAGATGCTGACTTACAAGTGGTTTTAATACACAAGCACACACATCCAGACAGACTCACACTCAAATACATTCTAAAACATATGAATCTAAACAACAAAACAAATACATGCTGAGGAAAAAAGGAAGTCTTGCGAAGTCATCTAAACAATGTCATATTATGAAAGTCAATATCAAAGGAAACATGAACAAAAATCAACACTCTCGTGACTATTGCTGACCAACAACATGAGGCTATTGAACAATATTGGAATACATATAAAAGAAGAAGTAGAATAATTCTTAAAATCTTAAAGAGCATTTCTCTTTTGCCAAATTAAAAGGTATTAGATAGACAACACTGTCATTTCTACTAAGACAGGATACATTGAATACCTTTATGTATTCTGTCCTATTCTTTTGCCTAATTTATTTCTGATCATGTAGGACAAGATAACGAAACAATTCAAGAGATTGTACAAAGTAATTTCCACCTACGACTCCATATCTCTGCATCTGATAGTCATGCACTGAAAAAAATATTAAGAGGGATAGGGAAACAGTATAGAGGAGGGGGTAAATATGAAACAAAGTGCGTGCGAGACCGAGAGAGTGAATGAGAGTGAAAGAGTGAAGGGGTACTGGGGGTGTGTGACATAGAGTCCCTAGAGTTCTAATTATCACTGTATGAATTATTACATCTGTAGAACACATTCATACACACATGTTAACACACACACACACACACACACACACACACACACACACACACACACACACACACACACACACACACACACACGCACACACACGCACATTCACACCTCTGGATCTCCCCTGCAGTCTCAGCTCTCCTCTACACCTCGAGACCACATCACCTGAGGCTTTTCTCCCGCCTACGATCTTCCTCTCTTGTCTACTCATGATCCCTCTATTCCTGTCTTCTCCAAAAACCTCTTCTTTTATCTTCATTTTCAATTTGATTCACTCGTGCTGTTTGCGTCGCCTCGACTCAATCAGACTTTATGTCCTACCTCGCTGCAGTTTAAAGGATATTTAGTTTCCCCCTCGATAACAGATGGTTATCAAATCCAAGAATTCTAAGTTGATTATTGTGTCCTCATGGGGAGCTCTTTTGGGGGAAAACAACTCTTTGCAGTTTTAGATTTTAATTGATTCCTGCCAGCTACAAAGGAAAGTGTTTTTGACTATATGCTACAGACTATATGCAGTCCCTACTAGTCTACAGGAAACTAGAATAGAGGATAGGCGCCTGTATGTTTATCTTGAACACATTATCTCAGAAGTCAGGTATTGTCGGTTGTTAATAGCTAACAAGGTCACATTACAGAAGGCAGCTACACCTACAAGCTGAAAAATGTAAATGTTGTTCCTGTCCTGCCTGTCAGACTCATATTGAAAGATAAATTAATCTGCATGCTTGGTAGCCGGTTACCATTTGCTGTAATCATATAAAACCAGAATTAATATATTCAGTTTCCATGGTAATATTTGAAATGTCCTCGTGGGAGTAGAGTAGCTATACAGCTTTTATGTGACACACACACACACACACACACACACACACACACACACACACACACGTAAGTATACACACACACACACACACACACACACACACACACACACACACACACACACACACACACACACACACACACGTAAGTATACACACACACACACACACACGCACACACACACACACACACACACACACACACACACACACACACACACACACACACACACACACACACACACACACACCTCTACATGGTAGCTTACCTGGTACGGGTAGAGTGTAACTCCTCCATTAGTTCGGTTCAGGTGCTGATGGGCCTGCAGAGCTGTTGTACTCAGCACTGCTCCACTTCCGTTACCACTATTATTGCCAGTGCTGTTTACTCCAGTCACTGGTTGGGCAACAGCTTTTCCCGAACTGGGGGACCCATTCCTTCTGTCCACCCCACCTCCAAGCCCCAGGGAACTGGGCTTGGACCCCGATCTGTGACCTGGGCCTTGAGGTTGTGGGTTTGTGGGAGAACAGCCGGACGCTTGTCCCACCGAGGGACTCCCATGGCTGGGGTTGGATGGTCCGTGGCTCGGGCTGGGCGTTGGGGTCTGGCTGGGACTTGGGGAAGGTGACTGGGAGGACGAGTGTGAAACAGCAGCCACAGCTGAAGAGGAAGAGGAAGGAAGAAAAGCAGGAATCCACTCCCGTGAACCAGGACCTCCTGGTGCTCCAGATGCTCCCATTGGACCCGTAGGTCCTTGAGATCCATATCTTCCAATGAGGGCCGTAGGCGAAGAGGGAGGAGATAAATCCCACTGGTCGAGAGTGAGGACCATTCGCACAGCTTCCTGTTTGAGCTGCGTGAGGTGAGTGCCACACACATCACAGTGACTATCACGTTCGTTCCACGCCCGCCGAGAACTGTTAGGGACCTGAAGCTTATCATGAAGGAGGAGAGAGAAGGAGGGATCCTGAAAGGAGAGAAACAGAAAGCCAAGATTTAGACAGATGTCTGGATGATTGAATGAGAGTAAAATGAAGCAAGAGCAGCATGTTTTGAGCTGCACAGGAGGATGTATGTAAGAAAATTGAGAGGAGAGGAGAGTAGAGGAGAAGAAATGATAGGCATGTTGAACAAATCATGACTATGAATATTTATAGAAAATCCAAGAAACATTCATTGCCTTATAGCCTGGGGGAAGATGTGTGAGAGAGAGAGACACACACACACACACACACACACATACACACACACACACACACACACACACACACACACACACACACACACACACACACACACACACACACACACACACACACACACAGAAGGACCTGCAAAAGCAAGTCCACACATAAAAATGCACACACACGAGCGCACACACGCACACACTCTCTCTATTCCGCTCCCTTCTTACCTTCTCAGCATTTTTCTACACTACAGCGTGATAGTGTATGAGATTAGTGTGATGTGACCATTTAATCATCTGTAAAACCTCTTGGTGCAATAAATACGGAAAATACAAAAGCTTTTTTTCATACAAGGCTTGGCCATCAATTTCTAGCCAAATGAAATGTATTTCCCATACAATGGCAATTACAATTACTGGAATGAGAATTAAAAAAGAATATATAAAAAATGTAATTTAATGACATGACATTTTTGTGGCAAAGTGAGTTCTTCAGATAATAATTTTAGAAGTTTTGTCAAATTAATCACCATGTATTCTGCTCCATTGGTCTTTTAACAGTCTTTTAGTTGAGTTTATTTCCATTTACTCACAGTATCTCAGTCAAACTATTTTGTTGTTGTGCATTTTTTAACATAATAAGTACAAGTAACTCTTCATTATGAAATAGTTGTTATAATAACATCAACCGATCATAATGATTTCTTAATAACCTGCATGTCCTCTTTTAAAATCATATTCCTAAAATCACTCTTTTGTCATAAATCGAAGAAAGCGAGCCTTTGTATTTCAAAATTCTATATGAGGTTCTCCCAATAAACGACATGATTCAGATAACTTTTGATAAGCTGCACTTTTTGCAGGTTTAAGCTGAAGACCTTGTTGCTCTGTTCAGTTCTGAATGAATTTCCTGGTCTGGAAAAAGGGCTCCTTACATGCACAGGCCAACTGTCCAAAGTAATGGACTATTGAGGCTGCCCAAAATGTAAGATCATGTGTAAGGGATTTGTAGTATTATAAGATTGGTCACAGTCTATAGAAAGTGCCAACCTTTCTAGTGTATTGCTTTTCTTCATCAAGATTTCATGGTCAACTCTTTTATTAAGGCTTAAACAGCTTCTAAACACTCCCACAACTACAACTGTTCCACTTTCACTACCTTCACTTGTGTGTGCCGCTACCGGGACGGACTTTTAACACAACAGTCAATATGAAGCTGCAGTGAGTATGCGCAAATGTGAATGTGGGAGACTGTTTTAACTTTGGCAAATTCCCCTTTTCTGGTGAGTAATGGCCAAATATCAACGTTGAAGAAAGTCTTGACACAGACCACAAATGCAATCTTCTCTTTCATCTGAATAAAATAATTATCCAATAATTACAAAAAGAAATACATAGTGTATAATTTTCTCTCTCTATTCTCTCCTTGTGTTGGTCCACTGTGTGTTTGGCTGGTGAAGTTGTGTGTATGCGTGTGTGTGAGCAATCACTGTGCTTTCTTGTGTGCGGAAATTCTGAAATTTGTCCAATTTGTTTGCGCTGTTATCTGTGCCTGTACGCGTGAATGCATGTGCGTATACAGGTATGTGTTATGTGTGTACGTGTGTCTGTGTTTTTGCAGACTAATTGGAGCCACTCACACGGAGCAAAGCTCTAAATCTCCTGCCACGACTCTGGTCTAAATATCAAAGTTAACAAGCAAAACCCACAAACACACCCTGATACACATCTGTGTCTAAAGCTCATTTGACCCTGTTGAAAATATGTTCTCCGTTTTTTCCACAAGGCATCAAGCACTTTATTTAACAAAAGGTGGTTAAAAATAAATAGCTTCTCCTTATAAAAGTCAGACTTTACTCAAGGCCCTTGAGACTCATAGTGGGATTTAAATGACGTTGTGGGCTAATTGTCAGTGTAGGTGTAGCGTTAAGGTATTATCAGTGAGCGTGTGTCTGCTTAGGAGCTCTATACTTCATCAAAACATCTGTGGTAGATGGTGCTAACTCACTTGATAACTGTAATTATCTTCCTGCTTTCAACCAGCCTACCTCTTCTGTAACACTAAGGCAGGTGTATCTGTGTAGGCCCTCGATCTTTTCTGCACAAATTATTCATTTCATGCTATTTTAACTTGGGTTAGACAGCAAAGACAGTCTCCACAAGAATAAAAAGTGTCACTTTTCTTTCAATTTACGTTATTCTTTGAACATTCCTCTGTATTACATGAAATTCTATTTTAAAACTGCTTTCTCTTGAATGACCGCTATTACCAAGTGGTTCTGCATCTCAAAAACAGAGCCATTACATTCACCATCTTCTCAAAAAAAGTTATCCTTGAAAATATTCAACATTTGCAGCTGCATTTTTAATGCAATATGGTTTGTCATAATAATAGGATAAAAACAACCACCAATTACACATGTCCATCCATACTAGTAGAACAGTAAATGCATCACTCTTGCCAGTTGTTCAACACACTGGGGCTTTTATTTGAATAGTAGTGCATGCTGCAGGGAAGAGGCTGTGCATGTGCAGTATCAATCAAAGGGATGGGAAGGCACTCTTTGTTTCGTGAAGCTTAATCAATACATGATTTATAGAGATGAAGCATGCGCGTCTAATCAATAGGCAAGTGATGGACACGGGTTATCTCTCAGCAGATTTAGATAATCAGATATTAAGATAGAGAGACAGGTGATTGACAGGGAAAACAGAAAAACAGATCTGGGACATGTTGATATAAGTGACTGAACAGGCAACTTTCTTGTTTTATACAATCAACTGATTATTTGACCTCTTGTACGGTGAAAAAACACCTTCACAGATTTTCATTTTCTCCCAGAGGTCTACCGAACTGTAGATCTACATCTGTGTGTGTGTGGTCAGCCTCCTTGGGGGTCCAAATGCTCATAATGTAATGGAAAAGAGAGTGAATATAATATGTGTCTGCCACACACAAATAAGCCTCTATCAATAACAAGCCTGTAAGCTTTCCTCAATCAATACACCGTCTGTATGTGTCCACACAAAGCAATATTTCATTTAATAGTAAAGCCTCTCAATGAGAGGGCTGCCTGCTAGGCTATGTCAAAAAACCACAATATACACACACACACACACACACACACACACACACACACACACACACACACACACACACACACACACACACACACACACACACACACACACACACACTTGAAACAGGAGCTCAAACCTTGGCCGACGAACTGAGGGTTTGTGTGTGTTTTTGTAGGTGTGTGTGTGTGTGTGTGTGTGTGTGTGTGTGTGTGTGTGTGTGTGTGTGTGTGTGGTGTGTGTGTGTGTGCGTGTGTGTGTGTGTTGTCACTTTTCACATTTCACAGAATGTGATGAGCCTAAAAGGCAGGTCACATTCAGGATCAGACCTTATTGCACATTCTACTGAAGACCACTGAAGTACGTATCGTATACAAGATGGAAGGGGTACCACAAATTACCGTATCTGAGAAAGATACACCAGACAAACAACTCTGAGTTCACCATGAACCAAACTCAAACGCCTACGGAGTCTGCCGATTTTTCTGCCTCCGAGTCTACAACGGAGGCAGCAAGTAAGAACCAGCTCCGGTTGTTCGTCACCGTGCTCACAGCGAGAGTGATGACCGAGTGTAACGCTCTCCAGAATTATAACCGCAGCGAAGAAGAGTGGATCTCCCACGCAAAGAGACTGGTAAACCAGACGATGGAGGGACTCGTCGTCACCGAAGGCTTCTGCCGGGACTTCAAGAGCACCAAGAAAGTGTACAAGACTCTATTGAAAGACCTGCAGAAGAGGTTCTGCAGTAAAACGACACTGCAGTCTTTGTTCCAGGACGCAGTTATTGACACAGCCAGTGTCATAAAAAACTGTGTGATAATTATATTACTAATAATAAATATTACGAATAATTGTTCTGTACTTTTACTTTAGTAGGATTTTGTCTTGTAACACTATTTTTACACTGTTTTTTTTTTATGTTGTATACTTTTACGTGTCTGTCTGTCTGTCTATATGTCTCTCTTTCTCTCTCTCTTTCTCTCTCTCTCTCTCAAACTATATGTTTAATAATTGTGCTTAGCCGAGGGGGTCATGACATATTTGAATGAACAGGTTTTGAAGAAGAGAGAGACAGGGTGGACTGTGTGGGAAGAGAGATGGAGTTTTTGCTGATATTGGGTAACGGTAAATATAGCGCCCCCCCCCCCCCCCCCCCCCCCCCCCCCACACACACACACTCTCTCTCTCTCTCTCTCTCTCTCTCTCTCTCTCTCTCTCTCTCCCCCCCTTTCTCAGTGCCCTCCTTTTCACCCTATTTCTGTATTTCTCTTCCCCTTAATGCTCCATTTCCCAGCTCACCTTTCAGTAGAACAGTAAAGCTTTGAGTTTGTTTACATTACACTGGTCCTCACACACACACACACACACACACACACACACACACACACACACACACACACACACACACACTTAGGGTTTAATGTGGCAATCTTTTTTATTATTATATAGATAAGTCCTACATTTTACAGAATCAGATTTAAGACCGAATTATTCATATTTTTACACAGTTTGATAAGATTGTGGTTTGATATGAATGCCTCACCGTGAACCTTTAGCTCTTTCCTTCTTTCATCGCATCTTTTTGTCTCTTCCAGACGTTTCTTCACCTCTGAGGTCATCAATATTCTGTGAGTGACTCAATCAGTCTCAGCACCACAGACTGTGTGTGTGTGTGTGTGTGTGTGTGTGTGTGTGTGTGTGTGTGTGTGTGTGTGTGTGTGTGTGTGTGTGTGTGTGTGTGTGTGTGTGTGTGTGTGTGTGTCAGCCTCAGCTCTAATGTGCAAGGATGGAGTCAGTGACAGCGAAAGAGAAAATGTCCAAGCTCAGCATTTCTTAGTGAGCTTGGGACAGAAGGATACTATTACTGTGATTCAATAAGAAAAGGCCGCTTCCTTTGTCCATTGCTGTTGTTTTTGTGTGTGAGCGTGCATGTGTGTAAGCACATTTTGACAACCCACCTTTCAACCCACCTTTCATTATGGTTAAACATTTGTCATTCCCTATTTTAATTTCTTCTATATTTAGCACAAGTTAAGTTTGTTGGCTAATGAGGAGGAAGACGATGGCAGATCAGCGAGAAAGGAAACAATGAGACAGATAAGTGTCTTATTCTTCATTACAGCAGAGAGGAGGAACACGTTCTTAGTCAGTATTAGCCAGAATAACACTGGTTTATTAGCGAGTGTGCATGTGTGTGTGTGTGTGAGAGAGAGAGAGAGAGAGAGAGAGCGAGAGAGAGAGTGTGTGCGCGCGCGCGCGTAATCAGTTCCAGATGAGTCCCCTCTCTCTCATACTAATTTACCTCCTCTCCTCTCTCTCCTCATTCATTTCACTACTCACTCCTGTACACACTCTGTAGGAAGCAAACACACACACACAGACACACATTTCTCGGCAGGTCTTGGATCAGTGAATTCATGCAGAAGAGATACAGGCGGTCTCGTGCACCTGCTCTGAAGGGTACACACACACAAACAGTAGAAGGCAGGAGTGATGAGAAAATGACGAAGAATGAAAAATAGAAACCAACTGAAAGACACTGTGAAAAAGTACTATAGATTTCGAGTCTGTTGGTGGCTCATGATCATGCACATTGGTCTCATGATGGAGAATGATAGCGTGCGATGATGATGGTGTGTGTGTGTGTGTGTGTGTGTGTGTGTGTGTGTGTGTGTGTGTGTGTGTGTGTGTGTGTGTGTGTGTGTGTGTGTGTGTGAGAATGATTGAGAATGATGTCTGTGCAGGAGCAAGGTCAATAGCACAGAGGTTATAAATGACATCACACACACACCAAACATATGGATGTGCACACACACACATATTGGACAAATGTTACACTGACAGAGGTCATGCACAGGTCGCTCTCTCTATCTCTCCCAAAACACACTGTCTGTCACCCTCTCTCTCTTTTGGTGTTTCTGTCACACTCTCAGGACATATTAGGTACTCGTCATCCACCCATGTCCAGCTACGACATTAAAGTATATAATATACTGGATCACATGTGACTCTGTCAGCTCGAGACATCAACACATCTGGAGACAACTGGTTAAAATTGCACGAATGATAAACACAGGCTTTCATCTGACAACTTGTCCATTACATTTTAGAGTTTTTGAACTTTTAATATCTTATATGGAATTGATAACAAAAGTGAAGAAGCATCTTGTGTATAAATGAAGAAGACATTATTCAGGTAATAGAGCTTTTAAGAGCAGTCATCGTTTTCCACATTTGATTTACTGCGGCTCTCGCAGTCAAACTGTCATCAGCAGGGGACACATAATTCACCGTAACACACTAGCTTGATTTACTAACCACCACTGCAGCCACAGGCTTATTGTCAGTTGGGCATGTGCACAGTTTGCAATTTCATATTCAAATCACCACATCTATTTGAACAATTATTAAAAATAAACTATTGGAGAAGGAATATAAAAAACAGAAGCCAATAGTGAATGATATCAGCTAATTCTAAAATAAAATAGATTCATAATGAAACAATTAATCTGTGATGATACTGACCCTATAAATCTTGATTAAAGCATGACCACATTATTTTGCCCTAATTGTAAAAGTGTGACCATGCTGAAATGAAAGGAGAGAGAAAGACGGAAAAGGAAGGATGGACAAAGGGAAGAAGAGGGATTGTGTGGATGAATAGAAGAAGGGAAGCATAGTAGGTTTCATCTTCTGAAATCAAACATGTGTGGATGAAAATGTGTAAATGCTACGGATTTGTGTATTTCTTGACCTTCTGGCAATTTGATTCATGTGTGTTCAATCAAGCCCTGGATGATAGATAAGCGCACCATCAGAGTAAACCACATATAGGATGACTCATCATGCATGTCTTATCTTGCACTGAGGAAAGAAATTGCACATTTTTAACTGTTTTAATAGCTCACTGGGACACTTAACGGAACTGAACCATCGTTAATGTTATCAACTTCACCTGTGCGTTTCCTACTATGACAAGTCAAACTGTAGATAAAGGTCTACTGGCAGAATGGCAGTGTGGCAGTGAAAGTGGCTTTTAACAAAAAGTGTCATAGATTCCCGTATGGCCAAGATCATGAACCGTTTGTCATGGGCTGTGTCCAATATTATTCACTCATTCACTTCTCACTATCTAGAGAGTTCTATGTCGTGGACAATATTGAGGACTATATAGTGTGCTCATCGGAAAAATTAAAAAACACAATTTGGGTAAATTTATCTGCGCCGTTAATTACGCCATTGCTGTTGTACAATGTAATTGTGCCGACATTGGTTGTTCGACTATCTATAATTAATACTGACATAAATGTTTGTGATAAGTACATATTGTAAGCTGTTGTGCGCTGCTCTGTCTATATTAAATACAAAAGGGAGGCGTCATTTCTCTCAGCAGTAGTTCCTATAGTCTGGGTTATCCCTGCCCCCTATAGGGAACCCCTTTTCATAACTCATTAACTATTTCTCGTTGACGCTGGTCATGTTAGTGAGAGTCTAAGCATTAAGGAAACCAACCAGTGCCTCCCCAGAATGTATCGTCTGTTTCCCGTCAGTGATAAACAACTCACCCAATGATTCTCCTCTCTCTTACTTTCTCTCTCGGAGGGATGAGACAGTGGCTTCTCATGCTTTGATGATCTTCATAGATCGTCATATACCCTTTGAAATGTCAGTTCTTGAATGCTGTGGGTAAGCAACGCTCATGAAGCAGGGTCATTGTGGAGGTCTTTGAAAGAAGCCTTCAGAGAGTCTTTGAAGCGCTTTCTCAAACCATGTTTGTGACGTACTTCGGTCTGCAAGCTGCCAGAGGCTACATTCATGTAGCCACTGTTTGGGATTGACAACCACAAATAATTGGCTGTCTGAACGCTGCCTGGGATTATCTTGGGTTAAGTGTTCATCATTCTGCTCCATGAAGTTGTGTTTTCCATCCTGGAAACACATATGCACGTATACAGAAATAGCATCGCTTGATAAAGATGAGTGTGTAGTGGGATGTTAAACTCAATCAAAGAGGATTCAAAATACTAGAAACAGATGCTATGGACAGATCAGTCAAGTAAGTCTCTCTCTCTCTCTCTCTCTCTCTCTCTCTCTCTCTGCTCTGTGTGTGTTATGCTCTAATGCAAAGTGTTTGTATGTGTGTATTTTTCATCCATGCTTCGTGCATATTAAGAGTGTTTGTTGATCGGTCTGTGTATAAATGCTGCCCCCCTATGAACAGCCTGAGTTATGAATCTTGCCCAAGCTTGTACAGTGCTTTGTCTACAGAGCGGCCCCCCTGCCACGCTGTAAATGAGCTAGTTTGCTGGAAGGGAGCCAGGCTTTTATTAGCTGGCCATCAGTGCCCAGCTGTAAATGAAATAGTTGTTTAAAATGAATGCCTGCTTTTTTTTTATGTGAAAGTTGCTTGCCAGTGACTGTTTTTAAATTAGCTGGCTATCCATGGTAGTGCCGGACTGTAAATGAAGTGCATATAAACTCTGCTGCCTGTTTTTAAATTAGTCCACCATCTGCATCAGAGCTGCACTGCATTAAGCCACAAATGTGGAAACAATCTACTACAGTGTGTTAGCTGACAATTAGCTATGCCTGGCACCTGAATATAAATGAGGATGTTCGCTTCATTGTGAGTAACTTAAGAGGAAAAGTATTCTATGTATGTGTTTTTTACATAGGATGCTTGCAGGCCGTACAGGTGGCTCTGCACGATAATCCTGTATAAGACCATACTCACAGTAAAAAAACAGCAAATATTCCTTCAACTCTCAATAAAAAGATATAAATATAATGTTTGATTGAAAAAAATATATATTTAGAGGGACAGTTATCTATTATTCACCTACTGTAAATGGGTTGTCCATCTATATCAGGGCTTAAGACAAAAATGACTAATTATCCTAATTATTGTTTGATGCGCCACATACTGAACCACAAGGATCTATACCTCGTGTAGTGTTAGTAGTGGCCTGCCCAACACACTTTACAGATCAAAGATACTTTACTAGCTTTACTAAATGTGCTACACAGGGACAGCATTGGTAAAATCCAATACTCTTGTGCAGAAAACTACTTTAAAGTCTTTCCTGATCTGTGTCCATCCTTTCCAGAGAATGACCTGTTGTAAGAGTGTATCTAATTGTACATAAAGTATATGATTCAATGGGCTTCTCTCTCATAACTGTTTGTCCTTCACCTACTTCTTCTTCTGTCTTCCCCTGAGCCCTCCATCCTTTCCTCTCTTTTCTCGTTTCTCTCCCTACTCTCTCTTCCCCTCTCTCCCTCTGACAGTGATAAATTGCCTATTGGGTTGAGCAATCCATCTTGCCGTATCCCACACCTGAACACACACTCCCTCACTCCTCCCCTGCTCCCTTCTTTTCCTCCTCTTTTTTTCACCATGCGTCTGTTCTTCCCTCCGGTATCCTTCCATCTCAAGGTTAGTGAGGCTCACTGAGGAGGAACTGAAGGTAAAGATCTGCCCGACAACTCCCACGCATACATGTGTGCTCACTGAAACAGGTGAAAAGTGTGTACACAGAAATCAGCACAACCTCAAAAATAATAACTCAGTCAGGTTTTTCTTGGCTCAGCATTAGACAAAAAGGTGATACGTTATATCAACCATGAATACTACAGAATTAAATGGGAAAATAAATGCAAATGTGCCAGGTTGTGTGTGCGAGTCTACATCTGCAGGCTATGACTGAAATATTGTTGTTGATCTACAGTTGAAAGAATTCTGATCATTAGAGCGCCCCGATGACGTGATTAGGATACGTACCATATAACTGTAAATTCTCCGGTGTCATTCTCGCCAGGAACCATTCGTACATCTCACACCCCTCTCTTTTGTCCACTATGTATTGCATAATTCTTTAATTAATGATAAGCTTAGCCTCACAGAGCTAGTTGCTCTGTGAGGCTAAGCTTATCGGTGCTTCAAGACAAATTCAAATACAAGCATGCTTGCATGCTCATAATGCTGACATGCTGATGTGAAGCAGGTATAATGTTTACAATGTTCACCATCATTAACATTTGTTGATTATCACTAAAAACAATATAAATCTTGCCTGACCACCTCATCTGTTACACAGTATGTTGCTTAAAATATATATTGATATCAGAACAACAGGACTGCCTGTTAAATCTGCATTTATATTTAACCTAATATTGTCACTGACTATTAATCTGAGTTTTTTACCTATGAACACTACTTTGAAAAACTGATATTTAAATAAGCAAACCACGTAATCCATGTTCGCCCATGACTTTAAACCAATTTGTCCAGTGGTTCCCCCCGGCCTGTACAAAGAACTTTTATGTGCTTTAACGTAACCCCTAAACCTCTTCAGGGTGTGCTTGAATCATCCTGCGAGCCTCTAAAACTAAAACAGTTTTTTATCCATGAAAGTCAACAGAGCGTCTTTGCTCTTTCCAGGCTTCATAATCACATAGTAGCACTCATTCATACATGGGAGCTCCGTAACGCGACCACAGTGCTCCACTGTTGGCCGCTGAGCTCCTCAAAGGGAGCTGCTGAGGTTTAGGAGTCTTGCTCAAGAGCACAGTTGTTATTGAGGGAGGGGAGACTTATTCATCCAGGTTTCACAGGGACATCAAACCTGGATTCCACATGTCAACCATCTGCCTACCAGCTTGCATTGAACTGCTTGACTGCTGCTGATCCAGAAGATGTGATCAGTCAGATATTACTTATGCTTTGTCAGATACCAAATGCGATTCAGTGAGACGGAATAAAGTGTTAAAAGCGGCGATACAAAGATATAGGGGTAAAGATTAAAGATTAAAGAGGGAGAGTTCTGCTTTAGTATGAGCCCCTATCTGACACTGGATGTAGCCTGGTATACAGTCAATAGCAGATAACAGTAAAGAATAACTACCATTTCATACCCTCTAAATCGAGCCCCAGAGGCTCCATCTGCTCAAGGTAATTGGAAAGTTTAACGGCTAGGAGCTATTCTCTGTGTCTGATTGAAGCACAGCCTGGGAACAAACAGCCAATTTAATTCTCTCTCTCTCTCTCTCTCTCTCTCTCTCTCCTCTCTCTCTCTCTCTCTCTCTCTCTCTCACTCACTCACTCACTCACTCACTCACTCACTCACTCACTCACTCACTCACTCACTCAATCACACACACACACACACACACACACACACACACACACACACACACACACACACACACACACACACACACACACACACACACACACAATCTCTTTCCATCTGTGACTTGCACCTATCTGTAGCCAATATTTTCACTATTTCCTATCTCTTTCTTCCCTTCCCTCTCTTTCTTCAATCTTCCTCCGTCTTGTTGATAAACTGAAGAGAATAATGACATATTTCTGCTGAACTGAGATGGTTGATAAGCATTCAGAGAAAGTGAAGTACAGGGTGAAGGATTGATGTGAAATGGAAAGAAAGAGAGCATCTTTAAAATATTAAAGATGCGTGTCAAAGGTTCTTTATATGAAATTAATTTAGCAGCAAATACCTATTTGCTTTGTTAAGATATAGTGGAGTAATTCATCCTGAGCAGTGAGTGAAGTCACACTCCTGTTTTGTGTGTTGTAATTCAAGATGCTCTGTTCTTTATTCTGAAGGCCAGGACGACAATACATTTTACGGCATGTGTGTCCCTGAGTGTGTGGCCCACTTGCTATTAATCGTCGCCACTCTGAACTGCAATAATACAATGATTACTACTGATAACGCTGTCCTGACCCATGGCTGATAACACTGGACCAACGGCGTTGTTGTGGAGGCTCCACAACAGGTTTACCTGTGGTTCTCTGCTGCTCTGTCGGCACTATTTGCTGCTAATTGTCGATTCAGCCGCCACCATGTTGAGAGCCGTGTGCAGGCAATCCCTCAATCATAGATTTGCTCTGAATTTCTTCTGTAGCCTCTTTAAAATCAGTGTGCTTTACTCAGATACTAAAACAAACTGTACAAACACACATTGTTGCAGTACCACACAGCCTGTAGCCCCGGACTGCAGAAAGTAGGCGAAACCAGAACCACCTTTAAGCTTTTGGGAAATAAATGTGTGAGGATGTCATCAATATGCAAATGACCATATGGCATCATCTGGCTACTTTTAGCACTTGGAGTGAGTGCTTGCTACTTTCATTGGAAAGAGTTGGCCACAATGCACAAGACACACTGCATTTTGTTTTCCACCGCTTTGTGCTGTAATTGAGCCTTCATTCTTCCAGGAGCTTGTACCCGTTGGCAGGCAGAATAACATAGTGAAAGCGAGGCTCATAGGGAACCAATCTAAAAGCAGACCGTGTCCTTATTCTATAGCCATATTGTGCATTCAACATTTACTTCATAATGATAAGCTAAATGTAAAAACTTAAATAGAGCGTTATTTTTACTACAGTAATACCACTATATTGCAGTGAAGTCTGCCATGCAGCCGGACTAGAAACTCAAGCTTGAATGTCATCCTTGTTCTTGTTTCACCTCCTGCCCTTTACAATGCTCTGATACAATAGATTCACAGTGCTGCTTAAAATACACACACACACACACACACACACACACACACACACACACACACACACACACACACACAGTTCTCTTCTCAACCTATCTTTGGCATGAAACAGTCCTTAACCTATATAGTTAAGCTAGTAATGTACACACACACACACACACACACACACACACACACACACATGGACGATGGACTGGCAGAGCCCTGGCTCTAATTTTGACCCTAAAAGGTAGCTCCGCTGTTACAGTAAGCACTCAGTGTGAACGAGGCCACTGCTACTTTGTAAACAAAACTACGCCATCTCTTCCCACATGCTCATCTTTCCTTCTATTTCTTTCATATTTCTCTTTCCAGCTTCCATTTCAATACTAAAAACAGCTGTGCTCTAATTTTAGATACGCCATTAAACTTGAAACCATGTTTACAAAATCACATTGTTCATAAGGACATGGTAAAATAAATACAGATCAACATTAATCTTCTTTAGTTGAGCATTCATATAGCTACGTATGCATTTTGGAATTAAGACTTTCAAACTTTATTTGTGTTTTAACAGAAAACAACTTGATCCCTCTCCCTCTAGACGCTGAAGCTTCTTTAGTTTCATCTGTATGTATCATGATGACTTCATCTCTTCTTTTATATATATTACGACACATTCAAACATCAACATCCAGAACAAATATATGAACAAACTTCACAGAGCATATTGACTTTTAAAGCAGCTGTTTACTAGACTAATCAATCAATGTGGCAGAAATGTTATAACCTAGAGCTGCTACTTTCACATACATTGTCAGCCCAACATACACACACGCATACTGTATCTTTATCGTTCTATTGTAACCATGAAATAGTTCCTTGAAGAAATAAAGCCCTGCCAAAAAGGCCTCACTTTGCTGGTTGAAAACTTAAACCAAGAGAAAGTAAAGCACAGACACAGACACACACACACACACACACACCCACACACACACACACACACACACACACACACACACACACACACACACACACACACACATAACCAACACATACAAATACACGTCATGCCTGTCACACCCACCTCAGCCTGTCATGAGATTTTCCTAGTGTGAGATGCTGCAGATAGATGTGTTATATCTGACAATGTGATAGGCCGTGACAGCGCATGTGTGTGTGTGAGGTATGTTTCTGTGTGATATATCAGCTTGTGACAGCAGGTTGGCTAATATTAAAAGTGTGGTTAGCAGGTCTTCAAAAAACTCGTTCAGTGAGGGAGACTTCACAGAGTCACGGGGTGTTGGAGCTGGCACCTGCAGCTACTTGAACATTTTCACTTTTCATCTTGGCTCTGGATTATGGAATTGAAACTGTGTCTGAACAGTCACTGACAGATAGATAGATAGATAGATAAGATGGATGGATAGACAGATATAAGATAGGCAGAGATAGACAGACAGATAGAGTCTGATTAGTGACTTTGTATCACCACAAACACAAACATACCATGTATGAACATCTAAACAGGTGGAGGCAAATAGAGGAGACAGGTGCATAACTACTGTAGTGTTCTCTACTTAATTCTGTATTGTGGAGTTGATGGAGAGGCAGTTGCCATGGTAGCTATGGATCTCATGGCAGCAGGTGCCGCGGCCACTTTCACCACTATCCAGCAGTGGCAGTGTGCTCTTGGTAGAGCCCATACACACATGTTAGTGTGTGTTTTATATGAACCTCAGGGTGCCTTGTGTGTGTATTGTGTGAGTATATGTTGTGTGCCAGTTTGGGTGTGTTTACTCATGCATGTGATTTGCCTGTTATTGCAATATGTTGTTGGTGTGCAGGAGTGGTGTTTGTTTTGGTCTTGTAGTGTGTGAGGTGTTTAGAGCTGCCATAAATGTAAAACTGTCTTTTCGTTGTCACTGCTTTGAGTGGACTACAGCTGTTCGTTTTATCTAAATATATGTTTTCTTATTTTTGCCTTTATTTTACAGATGACAGTGTAGAAAGGCCGGGCATAAATAAGGGGATAGAGAGAGACAGGGGTGATGACAAATGTCCCCAGCCAAAATCCAGACTACTCGACCACTAAGATGGCCCCTCACCTATCTGCATGTTTAACCTTCATTTCTTTGAGACCAAGTCTCTTTAATTTATTTTAAAATTAGCCAATAAGCAGGGACTGCAGTTCAAGAGTAAAGCAAACCAATAATGGCACTCACTTCACAAACACTTAGTACTTTGCACATCCATCTACTGGATCTAATAATGTTTGGTTTGGTGTTAAATTTCCTAATTAATACACATTGGCATACTCAAATTCAATATGCTGTCTTTTGGAACAGGCAAAGCCTTTTGTAACGTCTTGTTCTAGACAGACAGGTTACACACAGTGCGTTGACACTGGCTGGGGTAGTTAGTCTAATTAAGTGTGTCGGCTCTGGGTCAGTCACTGTAAAGACAATGATAGCACTATTAGAGAAACATTTCTTCTTTCTTTTCTCTTCCTACTAATTGTTCTCCTTCTTTCCCAGACCTCCTTTTCTACCTCCCTCTCCTCCTCTAAATTTAAATATTTGTTTCTCTCGTTCTTCTTTCTGCAGAGCCAAATTTAGAAAAAAAAAGTGTCAGAGAAAGAAACAGAGACAGAGATATTGTGTATTAGTGTGTCTCTGCATAATGTCTGCAGGCATGCTAAATGAGAGAGTGATATGCAGACATTAAGGGAGGAGAGAGAGAGAGAAACAGAGGGAGGGAAGCAAAAGGGGGTGTGAGACTCAGAAAACAGCACAATATACTGGCCACAAGTTCATCCAACTGGTACTGGGTTGAAGCAGGTTTTTCTCCATACAGTGTATATTCTTCAAGGTACATAAAGTGCTGAGAAAATTCCGTAGGGATCTCGGTCGATGCAAATGTGTTCCTGCAAGATCTTAAGCAGCGTGTTCGTGTTGGTTCCAGCTTCTCCCAAAGGGGCTCTACTGGTTGAGATGTGTAGACTGTGTCGATGACAGTGTTTTAATAATTGGGTTTCTGATAAATGCCAGTGAACTTATCAATTTGAAATTGAGAAGGTACAGTATAGATGTTGAGATGCTATGTGGGCTTGGGGTTGGGTCAAACTGACATAAACCCAGAGGGAAGCTCTTCAAATCAGCCTGCATCAGCATCCATGCCTTCCCTCACACACACACACACATCCATCCAGATAGTCTTGCTGTTATTGATGAAGCCACCTCTTTATATGGTAATGTCTTTCACACCTGAAAGGCATCAGGAGGGCATGATCGCTCTCTTTCTCTCTTTTCACACACACAAACTGTATACTATATTCTCTCTTACCTCTTGCCAAAAACACACACATGCACGCCAACACACACTATTACTCACATAAACTCCATATATTTTCACCCTCTTTCTGCTCCTCTCACCAACACGCACACAGCTATGAGGAGCCCATTAACGCTGATGGAGATATGTATGCGGCTCACATCTGTCACATGTCGCTACCGTGGCAACACCAGCTGCCACGGTTACTGGAGGCCTGCTTCTGCCGTGTTATGGGATTTGGTTATTACAGGATAGCTAGCTACCTGTGTGCAAAACTACATCCCTTTGAGGACAGACTACAGAGCAATAACACTCCACCATTTGATCTGATAAGTAGACTAATTACACACTAATTACTGGTTTGGGGTGAAAATTACCAAGTGACTGGTATTAGTTAAATAGATTTTATCCTCAAGAGTGTAACCCTATTTGATTGGAAAAGGCATTTTAAGAGATTGATCATAAGCTCTCAACCTCAGCCTCTTCACCGAGTCAGACAACATTAGCGTTAATACTTTGAAATTCTGCTACTGAAAGGATACAGGGGAATTTTGCACATCATCAGAAATAATTGGTACTCTTTATATTTGGAGAATAATAATCATAATAATAGTAATAAAGATAATATCAGTAATAATGATGATGATCATGGTAATAATAATCATAATAATTAAATTATGCAATGTATGACAATTAGATTGAAGGGCAGCAACAGACAATAGTTTCTATTATTGATTAATCTGTTCCATTTATTTTCTGTCCAACGTTGGAAAAGGGTTTAAATGCCCTCACAAGTTACAAAAGCCCAAAGTGGCATCTTGCTTGTTTTGGCTGACCAACAAAGAAATTCATAAATTGTTGCACAGTAAATGACACCTGATGATTAATAGATAATCGTTGCTATTGATTAATTTTCTTTTGATTGACTAATATGATTCAAGAAGTCCTTGTTTATGCACTGGAAGGCTCACTATTTCCTAGATACTACTGCTTTAACTCAACACTTCAAATTACTATTATTTGTCTGTTTCTCACAGATGAAGTCCTGTTAAATACAAGCGACACAGATACTTTGTTGAGTAGTTTGTAATATAAAAAGGTTACAGAGAAAATATATGAGGAAGCAGTCCTTTTCCACCTCCCACAACATTAATTCTTACAGTTTTATAAACGCCAAATGACAGATATTTCCAAAACCTAAATACCATGTTCAGTGAAGTAGAGCCAGAATGGTTTCATTTTAGTACGTCGTTTTCTTGTTTTTTTGTTTCTTGCTATTTGTTAAGCACTAAAGTTGAACTTTTTCATGAACACCAAAAAGGGTGAATGCCAAAGCAAGCTTTTAGGTTCTCATGTCCCTGCACTGGATCTGTGATCCCAGGCTTAGTAATGTGCATTAAAGTCCAACATCTATGTACTGTGTAAGATGCTGGAAGCTGTTTAAGTTGAGGCAGACACATTCATGGGTCGGCTAATATCAACATATATATAATAAAAACTTCAAGATGAAAGCAATCTCAATACATCTCAAGTTGCCAGAAAGAGATCATCGAGAAGTGAATATATTCACAAACATGTCCTTTTTGGGTTTTATTTTTATGTCTTAAGCGGAACAGTATATGTTTCTCTTCATAAACATTCATGGTTTTGACTTTCAGCTGATCTGAAACAGATACTTTGCTGGTGACTTAAGCATACACATACACACAGAGGGACCCACTTTCCTGGGCTGAACTGGAACCAAAAACAGATCTCCCTGCATCCATTTTTGATTTGGGCGTGGATATAAGGGTGGAATACACAGACAGACACACCGATACACACCAGTAGAGCAGGGGCAGAGGCCTAAAGTGAGTACAGCTGTGTAGCCAGATGTGCTTTTTAGTCCTGTGGTTACATGTGTGTGTGTGCATTTTGTGAGTCTAAACGTGAAAACCTACTCTGCTCATTGTAATCCCTCTACAGAGCGCTCTGTTGCTCTTTTGCTTCGTCTCTCTGTCTCTCTCTCTCTCTCTCTCTCTCTTTCTCACCAGCTTCCTGAGTAACAGCAGTGACAATACGACCTGAAATGGATTACCCACAGATGTTATGTTTGTGTGTGTGTGTGTGTGTGTATATATATATATATATATATATATATATATATATATATATATATATATATATATATATATATATATATATGTATCCAGTATATATTGAATGAGGTACCTACTCTAAGACTCAAATAGCAGGATGTAAAAACAGTGGATGAGCACACACAAACATAAAATATCATGACATTTAAGCATTGCGACAAATTCTTACATGAACATTTGTGTGTATGTGTGTGTGCTTTAACAAACTCTAACAAACTGCCACACTAACATGCTAAATGCCCGACAAGCACAACACACACACAGAGCTGCTAAATATTCACGGTAAGACCGGTGAAGGTCATTATTAGCATAGCATTAGCAGCCCTGCGTGTGTGTGTGTGTGTGTGTGCGTGCGTGCGTGTGTGCGTGCGTGAGTGCGTGCGTGCGTGTGTGCGTGCGTGCGTGAGTGCGTGCGTGCGTGCGTGCGTGCGTGCGTGCGTGCGTGCGTGCGTGCGTGTGGCTAGCATGGGTCAAGCGTGACAGGTCTACATGGTTCACAGCTCTGTGCGTGTGTGGTTGGTGGATGTGTTTTTTATTCTAGCTGTGAGGGGTCACATATGTCCCAGTGTCCTGTGGGAATAACATGGGGCCTCATGCTGACAGCACAACAGGAAGGGACACACACACATTTAGCTGAAGTGCTGCTCTGGCACATTTGGTGAAGGAGGAGGATTATTAGGTCATGTGCTTCACCAAGGACATGAGATCAGCTTTTCCCCCCGACACAAAACACCTGGGTTGGTCAGTTCATTCTTGTCAGAAGAGTAGGCGGAAAAAAACAGACTTTAAGAAACCCAAAAATTCTATACCCACATTCTGTTGGCTAAAAATTAAGCCCGGCAGTGCAGCTATTATACTGTAAATGTGGGATTCACCTTCACAGCTTGTTTTAAGTCTTCAAGTTATACCATGAACAAGTACCATGAAAGATCTAATTGACGTGCTTTCTTACACATTTTTTTTACTAACAATGAGAATACCCAGTATGCTGCATACACAGTGTATTACACACTTGTGTACAAACTCCCACTTCTTCAGTCTATTTTCTCGTTCATACTTTTGAGTTTGAATCTCTCAAGCCAATTTTTTTTCATTGACAAAATCCTTGAGCCGAAGACAAATATTTTGGTTTGTGATTACCCTACAACTATTTTTAGTCTGCATACCATAGTTTTGTGTAATAGGTTCGGTGTCACCTTTAAGCCAATTTCTATGTCTGCAGCTATTAAATACATACTCAGCTCAATTTATGTTATATGCAGAGACGTTTTCCACAAAGACATGCAGTTCCTACACCAATTACAATACAGGAACGTATGTGCCTGTGCTTAGCTTACATTGCAATAAAGGTAACCACAACGAGGAGGCTTTAATCAGCCTGAACTAAACCCAACCTCAGAAATAACATTTTAATTAGTGTTCTGCCCACCAACAGTTGCCATTCACCCCCACTGTTATTCCAACTGGCATGTTGTTGAGCTAATGAGAAGAACCCACTGTTTCCACCTCTGTCTCCATTTTACTGGCTGTACTGTAAGTCTCTCCGTCCCACTATAGCCCTATATCTGACTCCAACTCGCTGGATGCACTTTATTAGCCCCATGGTGCATAATACGTGCTTATTTATTACCAATTAACTCCAAGTCTGATGCGTGGCCCCACTGCATTCATAAGTAAAATCCAGTCAACTGCAGCAGAAGAACATTGAACCCAGAGGCAACATGTTAAAAGAAATTATGCAGACTCTAAAGCCCTGCCAGGAGGATTTCCAGTATGTTATTTGTCATGCGTTGAATATGCATAACCACTCATTTTCTACCAATGCCAAAACCAAAATGTAGTATTTCTCAGTGATAATGTTTATCTGACACAACAGATGTACAACAGCAGAACGTGCATGCAGCATCTATTCAGTGTGGACTGGCTATTCAGTATTTCGCACACACAAAAATACACATGATGATACATTTGAATAGTTTATGATTTGCTGGTTAAGAATCACTGTACTAGTATAATTAAGATTGATTATAGGGATTATAGAAAAAAAATATCACCTGTCATAGAAAATTGAAAAATGCTGCAGTCTATATGGATTAATATCACTGTCTTTCAGTAATCCATCATGTTAATCCCCTCAAAAGGAGAAAACAAATATTGAACGAAGTGAAGTCATCGATTTCGGTGAATTGATCACTCAGGTAAACTGGAGAACTATTATTTTGTTTTTGGCACTGTGTCAGTAATTGATTTACTGCTTCAGATAAGATAATCATCTTAAAGCCCAAAGGCTGTTCAGTCTCGGCACTTTTCCACAGCTGGTCAAATGAGGGTTGGACAAATTACAGCATCCTTATGATTTATGAGAACAATAACTCTGACTACACGGCAAGGCAGCAAGCACGGGAATGATTAGAGGCTCAGTCTTTCATGAGCAACCAAGTTAATATGTGTCACTGTCCAAATGCCACAGTTAATGAAGGAACAAGTTATTTTTGGAAGCTGTGCTCCCGAGCATAGCCAACTCACCACTAGGTGAGCAAACACACACACGCACACGCACACACACACACACACACACACACACACACTTGCACACATTCATACCCACCATAGGACAATAAGACAATCAGATTTGTACCTTGCTGGAGTAAGGTCCAGGGATGAGCAGTTTCAATGCTTGTCTTTTCAGCTCTGCCAGCCTAGCGTTGCAGTTCTCACACCAAATTCCTCTTTCACTACCAGGGGAACTTCCGCTGCCTGAGGCTGGTGATCCTGTCCCAAAACCAGGGGAGCCACCCAGAGAACCAGGCGATTCTGTCCCAATCCCCGGAGAGATGGTCCCTGGTGATCCGGAGAACGACCCTGGGGAGGAGATTCCTGAGCCTGGGGACGGGGTACCCGTGGAGCTCGGCATGGAGCCGGCACCCTCCGGGGCGGGGCGTGTTCCAGAGCGAGTGTTTTCCTCGCAGGCCTTTCGGTACCATGTGTCCGGGAAAAAGGAGGCAGATTTGGTCGGGGAAGTATCAGGCATCTGCAAAACAAAAAGGAAGAAAGATATTTAAAAGGAGAAATCTTTTTTTGGCATGTCATAATAGAAAAGGCACAGGTGTAAATAATCATATTAATTAACGATGGGTGAATTAACCATATGTTTTGCAATTCCATGAAAATAAAGCCTATATTCCACGCATCCCAGTACACACAACAGGTTGCCCAGGGATGGGGAAAAGAGAATGAGGAAGGGGTAAGGGCACGTGTCTTGTATCATGCAAATTAGAAGTCAAGCTATTTGCATTTTGTCTGTAAAGCAAAATAACGATGTGTGTTCACAATATCCACCAAGCTATATATTCAGTGGGCTTCCTGTTTTGTTGAATTTAACAAATCGCTCATTGTTTGCGAGTGCTTACAAACAAACAAATATCTGAAATTCATGACAGAGAATCAAAGCAAATAATTTTGGCTGAAAAAATTACTTTACGCGCAGCTTCAATATCCATGCTTAGCCTACATGCCAGCAATTGATAAATGGTAAATATCTTGCTTGAGGAAGAAATTCACAAGCTAAACATACAGTACAAAGTTACAACATATCATACCAATACAACACACACACATGCAGACACACAGTCCAAACTAACATTGGGGAATTAAATCAAATGGTCGGACAATTAAAAACACACAAAAAGGAAGCAATGTTAAACATTTACTGTGATGGTGCTACGACCCAAGTCAAAGCGTCTGCATATTGGATGCTTCTATTACAATCGAAATAGGAATAAGTCAGATTCCGTGTGGAGACCTGTTTTATTTTTCTCTATTCAAACGGCCACATGGGAACATCAAATGAGCCGCAAGGAGTTGAAAATTAAGTCTTTTGTGGCTGGGTAAATCCAGTCAGAGAGCAGACTCATTGATGTGGTGGTGGCTGGAGAGGCAGCTACTTTAATCCCTCACAAGGGCTATAATAAGGAAGCAATGAGTAGGCTGATAGGTGGGAATGCTCAATCATCTCCAAGTGAAGAGGTGGGTATGATGTGAGCCAACCCTATGTTATAAATGAACACTAATTATGCTGTAGGAGGCAGGCAGTGATACAGGTGTGAGTGCAATTTCACTGCTTGGTCCTCAGTTAGTGATAATTAAGCGATGTGGGAGATTTATCAGTGAAAATGCATGCAACACCGAAAGCAGTGTTGTGCGAAATGTGATATTCACAAAGCACTCAGTCAACAGCAAGAGGAGACATATCTAATGAGCTTTCAACAGTTTCATAGTCAGCCTGAAAAAGGGGAGCAAACTGCAGTTTCCTATTTAAATGGGTGGGCAGTGTGAGATGAAGTGCATGCATCACTGAATGGAAGATAAGTTTTGATGTATGTTTACCCACAGGTAACAGGGGTGTGTCCACCCCTCGGCTACTGGAATGAATAACCTACCCCATATTTTCTGCTCCGGCTGCTCACAGACCTCTCCTTGGTCCCTGACAGTGAAGTCATGTTGGAGGTGAGAGGAGGAGGGAGGGAGGGAGGAAGGGAGGAGAGGAGAGGAGAAAGAACCTCTGGTGCAGCTTCACATTCAAAAAGAGACCACCGGATCGATTTCAATTAACCACAAGCCCCTGCAGTTGGCTCCTCTCACGCCACTTCCAAATGCATGTGGAAACCGGTTACATCCCCATTCCGTCGAAGAAACATACATATAAATCCTGGATGGTTTTCTTATTTTCTCCGGAGAAAGAACCTCGAATCACTTCTAAAAACATAAAAACTGAGAATTCACACAGGTCGAACGAGAAAGCCGACCGCTCCCTCTCAGCAGCCGAGTCTGCGCTAAATGAGGCTCAACAGCGCTCCGGACTGGCAGCGCACTCAGCCCTGCCTCTCTCCATCAGCTCTGCGTCTGAGCCTGGTTGACCAGGTAAAACAAAATCCCCCCCTGGGGCAAATTCCGTCTCATGGGCTACCATTAAAGCCACGACTCATTAAATCGAGCAGGATCGGGCTGGCGCAGACCATGGTAGTCCGTTCCTCGTTGTTACTATCCGTACCCTCCTGTTGACTTCCCGAGGCTCCGCACTCTGCTGAAGCCAGAAGTGGACTGAGGAGACAGGACAGAGGCGCACATCTGGGTGAGGGCGGGGCCAACCTGCCCCTAATCCTCCACAGGCCAATACATATCCAGAGGTTCTAGCTGAGTGGCAGATAGACTGCTGCCTGTTTGAAGTGTGGAGAAATGTTGTTGGAATATGTTATTGTGCGTTTAACTGAACAATATTTAAAAAAAATCCAGTCTGAGGACACAGAAGTATTTGTACATTTTCCTCAGGGAATAAGGTTAGCAGAGGTCAACCCAAAATAAATGATTCATTATTTCCCCATCTGAGTTCTATGTGGAAAAAGTAAAGAAACAGCGAAAAGTCAACTGAATTATTGAAATTAGAGAAAATGAAACAAATCAATATTTACTTCATTGTATCTGGTCAAAGTGGGATGAGTGTGTTGGTGGGGGGGACTTGGACTCATGACCTTAGGATTTCTAAGAGGGTACTTCCTCTTGAGGCTACTAATACATTCAAAGTATTTGGTGATGGATTAGATTGAGAAGAAGAAAAGCAGTAGAGGGATGTTACATGAAGCTTGAGTGCATTGAGATGAGGACTTTATGGATGTAGACAAACCAGGCAATTGTCTCTCATTTTTAAACATTCAATATGTGAACTGACTCCTGCAGTGTTGGACCAATGTGCCCTTTGGAAAGGTGACCTGCAATCATCTCTTTCAGTCAAAATGGTCAACTGGCTGGTCTTTCCATTGACTTACGTACAGCCTGAGCAAAGTCAAGGAAACATTTTGAAAAGGTGCGTGTGTAGGCTTAAGATCCAAGCCCTTTGAAGAGTGTAACAATCAATATTCCAGCAGTAATATTTATGTCAATGTCCTCTTGTAATGGTTGAGACACGTGCATTAAGTCACTCTAGGGTTTTAAGGATCCTTGTAATGTAAAAGATAGCAGCTTATGAACGGTTACACAGTGCCCTCTACTGTTGTTATGAAGGTATTGCTGCGAGACACACAGGCACCCAGCAGCTGAGTGAATAAAGCATGTTGAACTGCTACATGTTGAGGTAATAGTGCCATTTTTTTACAGTTTCATCTTTATAGAAATGTGTGCCGTTACATTTTCCAGCACTAAAATGTTAAGAGGTTTTCTCACACAGACGATATTCCAAAAAACAGAAAACATTGACGATGGCTATATCATTTACACTCACAAGCCTTATTTATTTATTTACAACAACAACACAAAACATTTTGACGTGTCATAGTAGGAAAACAGATACATTTGGGCTCTGCAGTAGTACACTGTTTTTGCAGGTTTACACTTAATTTAATAGAAGAAGAGTTCTTTAAATATTCGTCATTTTAAAGTTGTGAGAGTGTGTACTGTATGATGTACAATATATACATTGTATTGTATAAAATCCAGAGAAGCTACTTAAAAAACCGTAGACACCAATTTACTCAGTTAGAAAGAGAGGCAGTAATTTAATTACTGCAAAAGTAAGGTGAAGATAAAACAAAAACCGAGTCACGTTGAAAAGGGGACAAACTCAGGTAACTGAACAAGAAAAACACATTAGAGAAATCTTCTCAAATTTCAAATGAAACAGACTTTGTGTGGCTGGATTTAATTGATTTTTTGGCTATCCCGACTTCCAGGTTGGGAATCAATGGACATTCATTTTTAACATTACATGTTTTTAACCACGCGCTCCCATGCAGTAGGTGGCGGCACATATTTTTAAGGCTGGTTTATGATCCGCGATGACCTTAAATTACTAAACAGCAGAGCGAGTTCATGTGTGTCACTTGCATTAGCTACATGTTTGATACTTTATCTTAATTTGCACGCTTTGATCGGCCCGTGTGTGACTGAACGCTGGGGACGTTGCGACAATGCACGACGTCTTCAATTACGCTGATCGCTAACTATCCAAACCAAAGCCCGAGTTTAACATTTTTAAGGTGAGTGGCGAACGTTTGTCGCACAGTATTACAATTTCGTAAAAACAACCTGTGTATCTCGTTTAGTGTGTCCAGCTCAGCGGCGTTATAGTGCTCGGACGGACGTGTTTGTAGCTTTGTGCCTATAGATAGCTGGCTGCATACGACGAGTAATGACGTTAACTGTAATGCACTGTCGCAAAACTCGCATTAAACCCGTCCAGATCTGGCTATCATTACTGTGCGAAGGCAACAGACAGCAGTCGCTGCTTTCATTGCTCGGGATGGCTGTGGGTAACCTTTGTTTACTAACATAGCAAGATAGCTAGCTACGTAAGTTAAACTAGCTACGTAAAGGAGCTCGGTGATGTTTCCAGCTTGTTTGGGAGCAGCCTGTCATCCGTTTCTCTCGCTCAGCTGTCACAAACGGTGGAGATGGTTTCAGGGGCTCTGTTTGTACACGTGTGTGATATATTTGCGATGTATTAGGTGTATTGTGCATCAAATACGTCACCAACCAAGTCGTCTGTGAGAACTTGAGGGGAAGGTTGTTTTCTTGCAGTCATTTTAACGCAGAGGGGGAGGAGCCCTGTTGTGGATGTTGTGTCTTCTCTTAGTGAAACTAGTCCGTTTTAGTTTGAATGGATCGTTTCCGTGGAGACAGGCTTTCGGCTTTTGTGTGCGTTTATCTGTCTTTAACAAACGCACTCATTACGTAAGTGAATACAGAATGAATAGGGTATTTATCTCGATGCCAATATGGCCTATCCAAAGCGGAAGTAAGTTGCATTCTCGGTCGGGCTCGCATGTCGCTTGTTGGTTCAACACTATTTCTTCTTCAGCCCTGGGCCCCGCCCTGGAGACCCGAGTCCTCCAGGAGAGGGACATCTGCCGAGTGAAATGGCCTACTTTGACACTATCACTCTGATCCAATGAACTCATGGGAAAGACTAAGCCAACTCGTACAACAATGAAAGGTAATCCAACGTGAATTCACTCTCGGAATTAAAAAAATAATAATAATTGAGAGTCTGCTAAATCTGTGAATGTTATTTAAGGTATTCGGAAAACTAGAAAAAATGAATCTACAAAGACACCAGGAGAGAAAGTTGCCTCAGACACTGTTTCATCTCAAGCCACGGAGAATGCAAATGCTGTGCCAGGCAGTGATGTGGCCACTGTCAGCCCGCTCACTGTGGGTTTCTCACCAAGTACTCCAAAAAGAGGCAGGAGACGAATGGGACAGACACAAGAAGCACGCCTGACCTCCACACCTGTCCACAGGTCCTCCGCTGACGTCCTGTCCAGCATTTCAAAGTCCCCTCCTGAAGCAAAACAGGTGGAGCTGGAATACACTGAACTCATCACTCAGTTAAAGGTGTTTGATCACATTTTATTGATATTGTTTATGCACTTTGAGCCAACAAGTTTTTCTTCCTACACAATTCCTTTTTAGGGATATTCTCAAACTCTCTTCATGTGTTCTTTTGTAGACGTCAGAGGTAGATTCACCATGCTCCCAATCAAATCCAATCAAATCTCAAAGGGGACGTAGGGGGCCTAATGCTTCCCAGCCGAGACAAGTTCGAAAAAGGCTGATAAAGGAGCAAGCACAGACCTGCAGTCAGACCAACGGTCCTGCAGCCAAGTGTCGACGAGGCAGGACGCGGAAGGTCGAGGAGGGGGATTCACAAAAGGACACCACTACTCAGTCGTCTAAACGCTCCAGACCAAGATTTGAGCTGGAGAAGCTTGACGCAGCGACGCAAGGTAGAGTCATGTATGTTTGATGCAGCGTCACCACAATACTTTAACGGAATTTGAGAAGTGTATTTTCGGAGACCATCACCCTTGCACTCATTAATGAAATGATTTGTTCTCTGTGTGCAGTTATTTTTGCTGAATCAGGCGAGCAAAATTATCTGCTTTAATTTTGTTGTATTGCCCCCCCCCCCCCCCCCCCCCCCCCCACACACACACACACACGCACACACACACACACACACTCACCAAAAGACAAGTCATTGCTGTCTTCAGATCTATCAATAGAGCTGAGTCACCACGAGGAACAGCTGCCATCTTTGTCCTTCCAGGAAGATGAGGGAAGTGAGGAGGATGAGCTACCAAGTTTCTTGATGCAGGTGGACAAAAGTGAGAGAGATGGCAGTGACTGAATTCAAATAACCTCTACAAGGAAGTACGAGAGATGTTTTGTGTGTACATGCTGTATACTTTTAAGTGTTTTGTTTCTTTCAGAGCCCCCGTCCATTACAGAGGGAGTGTTTGTGTGGCACAAATTTAGAAATTATCCGTTCTGGCCGGCATTGGTGAGTGCAGAAACCTGTCTGTATGATTGATTTTATCAGACGTTTTTAGACCGATCAATACACAATCTCTCACTCTGATGTTTGCCTATAATACAGAAAATCAGCAAAAAGCTTGAACTAATAATTCTCTGGGGAAATTAAATAAAAGACCATCATGGGTATGACATATTGATGACCTGAAGACTTGTTGTCAAACGATGAAAGCCTTAATGGTTTA